>CAJHQP010001077.1:0-94735 GCA_905132765.1 Moricandia arvensis
TTTATTTTAAAATAGGCGTTTTTATTTACAAATGTGATCAATAAACTTGTATATATTTTTGTTACATATCTAAAAATCAGCTATTTGTATTTTTATTGTAATGAAATTATTAATAATTCATTACAACAACTATAACTTCACACAAATCACTGTATATTCTACTGTAAAATGCTTCAGATTACTTTATTTTATTCTGAGTAAAATGCTTCAGATTACTTTATTTTATTCTGAGTAAAATGCTTCGTTTTCCGCCCTGTTTTTTGCAGTGTCAATCTTCATAGGAAATAAATCATCAAAATTTAAGATTTCGTTGATGTATCAAAGCACTTTTCTATTAATCTAATGAGGTCGGCAACAAGAATGGGATACGTATGCATGATCATAAATATACTGCAACGTCTTAACTCTTAACCACCATTGTTTGTGAACCTCGAGGCCCTTTTTTCTAGCCTCATTCACAAAGGGTCTGATTGACAACATGGAGAAGCTACTAAACAATTATGGTGCAATCTTAATGATAACAAAAACTTATAAACACACAGACATATGTAGTAGAGATTTTTATTATTAATAATTATGATGCTGTGCGATTTATAAACATTCGAAGCCAAAATGTTAAAACACATTTTCTAAATAATATATCAAACTAAGTGCATCGTCATTGACATGCTTAGTATTCATGGGCATTGTACCCGGACCTAAAGATGCAGATCAGAATCAACCTAAAACCACTAGTTCATGTAATGATGAATAATGTCATTTTACCCTTTTGAATCTTATTGTATAAGACAATGATTAATCCGGGGCTCTTAGGGTGAGGTTCTTATTTAAGAACCAGTTCTTAGATTTTTCAGTTAAAAGTTAAGAAATAATTTCTTATATTCTGCTAAAAACTCCACCTTAAAAACTCCGGGTTAATCATGATCGAAAACCCGCAGTCTTCGAATGGACCCGGACCGAATCCTAGACTGTATTTTAGTAACCCTGGCTTATTATTTCCATTTACTCAATGCACCATTAGCCTTTGTTTTCATTTCCACTCCTTGAAAAAGACAGCTGAAAGTGACCAAGAGATTGTCAATTTATAAATCTAAATTCAAAATCAAACACTTTTCAAGCAGTTAGAGTTGTAAGATGATTTTATGAGTGGTCAAGTCTCTAGTCGCTTTATGTCCATTCTTCTTTTTTAATTTGGCTTACTAGTCTTCACTTCTTTCATTTTTCAGCATTTGATATCTTTTAAGATCCTTGGTAGCCATGAGATTCTGCAGTGCTAATTTTGATATTGAGAATCTCTTAATATTTGTGTTAGTTGTAGACTTCATCGTTACATTCTCATTCTTCTTATTTTAAATTTCAGATGTTTATTGGACATAAAAGATTAAGCTCATAAGCATCGAATAATGTGGATTGTCATTGTGGAACACTTGAATGTTGATTCCTTGATGGAGTTATCACTTTTTTGTTCTTTCAGGTTGTTCTTTATGTTTTTCATTTGCTACTCGATCAGTTTTTATGTCGATTATTTGGTAAAACGTATGTATTTAAACGTGATTCATGTATTATTATATAAATCTTCATGTGGTAGAAAGTAAAACATTGCGATAATATGTATATACTACATAATATAAAAGACCACGAATATATAACTTGGACTCTGGTGTGTGTGACACCCATGAAGCAAATTTTACAACCATGGTTTATATAACTTGGTTTCCACATAACTTATTGGTCGGGCTTTACTTTCAGGTTAAAAGATGACACCACACACAATTACACAAACAGTTATTTTGGTTAAAGAAGAAGAAACAAAACAGTATTTTTTTTAAACATAGAACATTTTATTTCTACAAGCGGAAATTGAACATATATACTCATTTATCTAGGAGTTCTACCAATGTTACACAATATTAAACATTTTTTATTGTCACTTTTTTCTCAATTATTCTACCAATGTTACACAAAGTGAACAAAACTTCACTTTTTCACCAGTTGGCAGTGACGAAAATTGAAGGCCGCTAAAGTTTGTGTCAGTCCATAAAGTCCAAACAGATTTAGATAAATAACATGCATAAAAATGATAAAGATTTATCTAGAAAGTTTAGTTTTATTTTACTGGATATAAGACAATCAATCATGTGTTATTTCTTATTGCCAAAATCGTAGTCCCTTAGTTTTGTTTATTGTTACAGTATTATATTGGTGATAAGAAGATGTCAAAATGACAATTTCCAATGTTAGAAGAGATGAGGAAACACGACAAAGATAAATGTTTGTGTTGCTGACAAAAATATTTATTTATTTTGCTTCTTTTTGTTTAATGTCCTGTAAAAAATTTCACACAATTTGAATAATAATATTTAGATGACAAAAAAAATTAAGTGTTTCACGTATTACGCAAACCAGCTACTGAAAATTGATGTAGGCAATTTTTAACATCTTAAAACCAACCAACCACAAGAATTGTGTCCCCAAATATGTAAATCAGACTAAAAGCTAGGTAGTGAACACAAAAGAAAAAGTAATTAGTGTATACTCTTAAAATGGTTATCTAGTTATTGCATAGTAGAGTTCTTAATTTTTCTTGTCTCTCACGGTATTAAATAAATCTCCCAAGAGCCAACCCCAATTTTTATACTCCCTTCATTTCATATTATATGAGAAAAAAATTTCGTCACAAAACTAATGTTGTTTTCAATTTTTAATGCAAAAATTATTAATTTTATTTTGTAATTTGATTTTTTATTCGTTGAAATATAGTTAAGTGTATAAGTAATGATGTTTTTATATAAAATAAAAAATTAATATTTCATTAATTTGTCTGTACAAAACTAGAATGATATTTAAAATGAAACGGAGGTCAGAGGGATTAATGATTTTAGATTCATCATACTTGGAAAAGAGTATGTATAACTCGTATTTATGTTTCAAATAATAACCAGTGAGAAAATATATGTAACATTCTATATCTATTATAGAAATAAAAATTTGTCGGGAAAACTAACCTCAATAGAGAAAGGCATCAGTATCACGACAAGAACAACCGTCGAAATAACGAACGAAAAAAATGAGAATTGGGTTAAGTAAAGGTCTTACTTGTCCATATCTGCATATGGCTGAACTGCACCTTGTTCAGTGCCTCTTCGAAATCAAACATCGCCATTGGATGTTTCGAGATCATACATCATGTGCTTTGCTCTTATCCCTCAGATTCGGTTTCTTGACGCTTCTATGCACACATTTGAAGGAGCCTCTTCATTGTATACTTTTCTGCTTTTCCTAGCCAAAGCCACATCCTTAATGTCACTGACCACCAGATTAATTAGCAAACATCAATCATTCTCAAAAATGATATGAATAAGTGCCTTACCGACTTTTCAAATTTTGGTAGAGAAAATGTATACCTCCTGCAAAGTATGAACCGAGTGTGAACAAGATCATTTGCATACACTTTGAGAGTTGCAAAGAGGATATCAATCTCATGCATGTGCCCTAACCAAATTTAATAGGCATATGACCATGCACAGGACAATAATCATTTCATGCCTAACATGTCGCGATACGTTTAATCTATACATCAGGTATATCTCCGTGCAAATAGTTACATACACTTTCGAAAAGTTCAAATATCATACATATTATTCAATTTTTTGGTGAAATCATACATCAATCGCTACATCCGCTGTCACATCATGCACTCACTCTCCTCCATTCATCCCCATGGAGCGTTTTCAAATGCCTAGACCAGCATTGTACATCTGGACGGTGAACGAAGAAGGAGATCGGAGCCACCAAGTACATGGTGATCCGGTTCCTGCCACCCATATTCATGTTCGGTTCACTACTTGGTTAGGGCCCGGGTTAATTAGCCTATGTATTGGGACTAATTTATAAGAGAGCGTAATAAAGTCTGGTAAACAATAAAAAACAGAAACATAAAAGCTTTATAAAAAGGCTCTTCTTATTACCCTTTATTTTCTTCAAAATTTTCAATTTAACTTTTTCTAACACGTCCACCATAAATAAAAGAACCATGTAAGACAAATCTTTCAAATGAATTTTTTTGAAGTTTTTATCACAAAAATAGATTTAAAAAAAGAAAATGATCAAAATACATCTTTTTATTTTTTAATTTTAATATTTTTATTTATTTTTTAATTTTAAACTTCAACTCCAAAACTTCACTCATAACTTTAAACCCTAAATCTATGTTAGTTAATTCAAGTGGTATAAATATATATTTACACTCTTAATAAAATCTAGTTTAATTATTTTTTTAAGTTTATTTTGGTGATAATTTTTTTTTAATTCTATCTTAAGTTATTTCTCAACCAATCTATCTAGAATAGTAACATAAAAAAAATAAGTCACATACGTTTGATTACTATTGTGTTCACGTGATAGATTTGGACCACCTGACATAATGCATTTGAATATTTACGAATCAAGGTGTGGTAAAAGGGGGGAAAGTTAAAAGTTCAAAAGTCAAAAAATTGGACCACGCCACATGCAGTAAATTTTTTTGTGTGATATAAAATGGAGTATCTCGCTTTTACTTTTTGGTCGGGAGTGTGGCTGTCTTTTGAACATTGTAATTAACTTTTTAATCAGTGGATAAATATTCTTATTAGAGTCATGATGACTGACTTCTCGTTACGTCCATCTCTCTCTCACTAGCATTTTTATAGCCATTATTAAACTTTAGAGCATAGTCAAATAAAATAATCAGTAAGACTTTTTGATCGACAACCAACCATTTTTTGAATTCAAAACTCGCAAGGCTCTGATTATCTAATAATCACATGTTGTAGCTAATTCAAATGAGATTATCATTGACGCATCATTCCACTAAAAAATACTAGTACTAATCAAAGTTCTGGAGAAAACTTTAGTTAAAGAAGGTTCATAATGGTTTAAGAATTTTGATAAAAAAAAGATTTAGTCGTCATATAATTTACTATTTAGTAAATCATATGAACTGTTTTCAAGCACAAAATTTCTGATTTTTGAACTTTAATTTTTATATTCAAAATTAAACAAGAACAAAACCTTATTTTATGGTATATTAAAGTATTCCAAAATAAGGAGTTTGTTAGTGTTAATATATAAAGTCTCATGGTTGTATTATTTATTTTCTATCATTTTCTGTTACTATTTTCTTTCCGATAACTTTATTTTTTTGCTTAAGATTAGGTACACAACACAAGCAACAAACATTTTGATAAGCAACATGGACAAAATTCTAAAGAGGAAGAAGACGATCGAGTATGGCCTGCAGGAACAAGATCTCTGCATCATTTTAACATCCACCAATCGCAATGAAGTTTTTTCCTTGTTAGGGCCTTCCCATTTGGACTCTTGTAAATTACTTTCCTAATCAAGAGATTTACTTTAAAAGTTCAAAAGAAAAAGAAAAATCGAACCAAAAAGTAAGTAGTGAACGTTGTATTAATGGCCAGGGATACTAAAACCATCTTCACTGGTTCATTTAATTTTTTACACTAAATAGAATACTCTACAATATAATTGAGTTATAGATTCTTTATTTTAAAGTGAAAAATATAGTGATGAACAAAAAAAAAAAATTACTCTATATAGAGAGTAAATCCATTTGTACTCTATTACAGAATAAAAAAAATAATTTTACTTTAAATTCTACTTTAGAGAGTGAGAAATAGATTACAAAGGAGATATTGATTGTTTCACATTAATTAGTAAATGGTAATGGTAAATTGGTGTGATAGATGATCTTTTTTTAATAGATGATAAATATGTCACTATTAGAATAATTATTGTAAACAAATACTCCATTCATTCCTAAGAAGATCTTTTTAGAATTTTTACACACATATATAAAATATATTAAATTTTGTTTGTTAATATATTACTTTAAAATTAAAAAATTTCCAAATTTCATCAATAATTTTTAATAAATTTAATTATTTTTTAAAAAAGTTTATAATTTATCATTAAATATATAAAAGTATATTTTTATAACAATTATTTTTTAAAAATATGATCTTATCGAAATAGAAGGAGTACCAACAAAATTATTTACTAAATCTATATTTATGCCCGATAATAATTTACTAAATAAATTTAACCCAATAATTTTAATAAAAATATTTTGAATTTAGTAATTTATTCTTTTTAACTTATTAAACATACATAAATTTTTTAAAAATCTATTTCTGTAAAACAAACTTTTGTCTCAAAACATTCATATTTGTGGACGGATGAAGTGTTTAAAATACATATTTAAGCACAAATTAAAATATCAACGTCGTAAAGTTTTTTTCTTTCTTTTTTCTTCTCTAATTATTTTAATAATGTGTCTGCTACTCTTCTTTATCGTGTAAACCACACTTCTAGCTCTCCGTCTGTTCACTAAACCAAAGACACTCTCTTTCCTTTCCCCAAGAGCGGATTTCACCATCTCGATCTCCCCCCCCCCCAAGCTCCTACTCTTCCTTGAAGAATCTTCCCAGGTCTATTCTCAATCTTTTTTCACTTAAATTTTCATTAAAAGATTTGAACTTTATGCTCATGCTTGTCTTTTGAGTCTCTTGCAACTTAGAATGTAAGACAAATGAGAAGAGAACATGAGTTTAATCGATCAGGGTTTTTGTGGGTTTGTTTCAAACTTCTCCATAGATGGTTCCACCTCTCACGATCTGTTCGTTTTCTCAAGAAAGAACTCTCCTTTCTTGTTTTATGGATGATAGTTGTAGAAACCCAACAAAGAAAGAAACAGTTAATATTTTTTTCCAAATTTTAGTGAGATATTTCATGTATATTTTTGGTATAATCTCTACATTATTGTTTGCATTGTTTGATAAGGAAATTAAATAACTTTTGATTCTACTAACCATTGAATCTTACTGGAGTTTAATAAAGTTTGAAGCTTTGAACTTGCAAATGTATATCTCCTTTGATATATTCTTGGTTTAACGAACCAAGTCCCTTGGAAACTTTCCAAGAAAAAAATCTCCGTAATAATCATATAGTCATGAGCAATCTGCCCTGTATAATAAGTAGTCTATCTACTGTCCTGTATAAGTAGCCTATCTACTGTCTTAACTATTGATCTTTGTGTTTTCTTGGCTTCAGTTTCATAGATCAGAGGAAGATGAAGCAGTACTAAGAAGACTCAAGACTTTCACGGTTGTGTCTTCTTGTGGGATTTTAAAACATGGGGAAGGAAAATGCTGTCTCTCGTCCTTTGACTCGTGCCTTTGCCTCTGCCTTGCGCGCTTCAGAAGCCACTTCTACTGAACAGAATCAACAGAGAGCAAACACAAAAAGACCAGCCTCGGAGGATAAGAACATCACTGTGCCACCTAATAAGAAGAGGAAGCGAGCGGTACTAGGTGATATCTCTAATGTTGGCTTCAATGCAGCTAAACTTGAGGTTGTTAAAACTGCATCATGTTTTCTTTGTTCATGTGAAGTAAAACATGCATGTCTGAAACATGGGTTTTGTCAAACATCAAGCAGGTAAAGAAAGGATCGGCTGTTATCTCAGAAGTCACAGATCTTCAGTCCAGGACCGATGCAAAAGCTGAAAGGAAACATGTAAAGAAAGGAAACTGTACTGAGAAGTGGAGTTTCAGATTGCCTCCTAGACCTCTAGAAAGATCAGCTTCTACAGGTGATTTTACAAAACACAAATGTTAGGTCTATAATGATTAATAAACCTCTTTCTTTTTGCAAATGGTTTACAGTTGGGAAAAGTATTGTTATTGGTAGTTCAACTGCACTGGATATCCCAAAAGTCATAGACATTGATTCTGATGACAAGGATCCTTTACTGTGCTGCCTCTATGCCCCTGAAATCTACTACAATTTGCGTGTATCAGAGGTAGTTCCTAGGCTTGATAGTCTTCAAATAACTTGATAAGCCTAAGCATTCAAAGTTTGATTCCTTGTGCTTCTGTGTCACTTCTCTCCTAGCAGCTTAAACGCAGACCGGTTCCAGGCTTTATGGAGAGAATACAGAAGGATGTTACTCAGTCCATGCGGGGAATTCTTGTTGATTGGCTTGTGGAGGTTAGTGACTAGTGCCACTCCAGATGCTAAGTTTTGCAGCTTCTTACAAAAGTATCATCTCAATCACAGGTCTCTGAGGAATACACGCTTGTACCTGACACTCTTTACCTCACAGTGTATCTCATAGACTGGTTTCTCCATGGAAACTACTTGGAAAGACAGAGACTTCAACTCCTTGGTATCACTTGCATGCTAATTGCCTCGTAGGTTCCTCTTCCAATTCCACTAGTAAATCTCGTCTCAGATGCATATGAAACTTTTAAAAAATTTGTGTTTCTTCTCTCAACTTTATAGGAAGTATGAGGAGATCACTGCGCCACGCATTGAAGAGTTCTGCCTCATGACAGATAACACCTACACAAGAGATCAGGTCCTGGAAATGGAGAACCAAGTACTTGCGCATTTCAGCTTTCAAATATACACTCCCACTCCAAAAACGTTCCTAAGGAGGTTTCTAAGAGCAGCGCAAGCCTCTTACCTGGTAATGCATTTTGATATCTACTAGCCTATCTGTTCTTTTTTACAAATTTGCGCAGAAGACTGAGAATGTATATGTGTTTTGCTTGCTGTCTCTGCAGAGCCAGCGCCTTGAACTGGAGTTTCTAGCCAGCTACTTAACAGAGTTGACGTTAATAGACTATCATTTCTTGAAGTTTCTTCCTTCTGTCATAGCTGCTTCAGCGGTTTTTCTTGCCAAATGGACATTAGACCAATCAAACCACCCATGGGTCTGTAATGTTGCTTCTCTTTCTCTTTATCCAAACACAGTTTAGCTCCACAAATTTTGGATCTTTAACTTTCTTTTTGTTTTTCTTTTCCATGTAGAATCCAACACTTGAGCACTACACAACGTACAAAGCATCAGACCTGAAAGCATGTGTTCATGCCTTGCAAGATCTGCAGCTTAACACCAAAGGTTGCCCTTTGAGTGCTATACGCATGAAGTATAGGCAAGAGAAAGTAAGTTTATATATATACGCTTAAACCATAGACTAAACACGGTTTGGTTCTCCATCCTCATAAGATTGTTTTTGGATTTGCAGTTCAAATCTGTGGCTGTTCTCATATCTCCAAAGCTGCTTGAAACACTATTCTGAAGGAGTAAACCGAACGGTTCAACTCCTAACCGATAATAGATCTGTAACATTGATGGTCCGGTTTAGCTTGGTTTATCTGTTGCTCTTTTTGTTCATAAAACAGTTCCCACGGTTCACTCATCTAATACCTGATTAGAATTCGGTTAGCTTGGTTTAGTTTGATCTGGTGTTTGGTTCTTCCAAACCCGGTTTCATATTATTGGTAAGAAGAGGTTATTTTAATTGTAACGAGAATGTACATTCCCCCCCCCCCCCATTTTGAGGCAATGCTGACAATTTCGGAAGTTATATAATTTTTGGATACAAAGTCCTGTAAATATTTATGCCATTAAATTGTATATATATATTTCTTTTATCAATTATTGATATTTGCATTATTATCTATAAGGTATGGGAACCAAATAAAGATGAATGACCATATATAAAAGAAGGGAAAATCGCATAAAAAACCTTGAAAGTGGCACTCACTGACACTTTAAACCTTGAACTTTTTCGACTATCACTTTAAACCTTCTAAGTGGCAATTGTATCACAATAAACCTTCAACTTGGCTAACTTGTACATCAAGTAAAAAGTTGACCTGTTGTACAGGTAAAAGTGATGAGGTGTCGGTTTTTTTCGAAAATAATTATTATTTAATTAATAAAATAAATAAAAATTAAATAAAAAATCAGAAAATTAAATAAAAATCAGATAAAAAATCATAAAAAATAAATAAAATTTTAAAGTAAATTAAAATCATAAAATCAAAAATCAAAAAATTAATTAATAAAATAAATAAAAATTAAATAAAAATCAGAAAATTAAATAAAAATAAGATAATTAAAATAAAAATAAAATTTTAAAATAAATTAAAAATCATAAAATAAGAAAAATATTTCAAAAAATCAAAAAATAAATTAAAATACAAAAAATAAAAATAAAATAAAATCATTAACAATGATTTTTTACATATCTCTAATGATAGTTTCATCGTTGACCTATCGATTGTTTCAAGCAGTTGACAATAACAATTTTAAATATATCACTGATGATTATAGTGGTTTCTGAGATAACCATTAACAATGACGTTTTGACTTATCTCTAACGATTGTTTTCGACATCATCATTAAAAATGATGGTAGATATGTCAATAACGATATTTTAGATAACCATCATTTCAAACAGTAGATATATCAAGGATGAAATTATCTTTAGAGATAAGTCAACGATGAAACTATCGTTAGGAATATGTCAAAACGTCATTGATAATGATTATGTGAGAAACCACTATCGTCATTAGTGATATGTTTGAAATTGTTATTGTTAAAGATGATATATTTGTTTTTTTTTAAACTAATCTTGTAATTTTTTTGATTTTTTGAAATATTTTTCTAATTTTATGATTTTTAATTTTAGTTTAAAATTTTATTTTTATTTTATTTATCTGGTTTTTTATTTAATTTTCTGATTTTTTATTTATTTTTATTTATTTTATTAATTATTTTTTGATTTTGTGAATTTTGTTTTTGATTTTATGATTTTTAATTTACTTTTAAAATTTTATTTATTTTTTTATGATTTTTTATCTGATTTTTATTTAATTTTCTGATTTTTTATTTAATTTTTATTTATTTTATTAATTAAATAATAATTATTTTCGAAAAAACTGACACCTCATCACTTTTACCTGTACAACAGGTCAACTTTTTACTTGATGTACAAGTTAGCCAATTTGAAGGTTTATTGTGATACAATTGCCACTTAGAAGGTTTAAAGTGATAGTCGAAAAAATTCAAGGTTTAAAGTGTCAGTGAGTGCCACTTTCAAGGTTTTTTATGTGATTTTCCCTATAAAAGAATACAATTTGTCTATGTGAGGATAAAACATATGTTGAATTATTCAAGAGTTTTATTCTTTTAATCTAAGAAAAATATGTCTATTTGGATATCTCTAAAGCTACCGCACATTCATATGTGATGATTATAAATCATTTCATTACTGATCTCTTCATAATCCTTAACCTCTTGCATGATGCAACAAACATTCTGCACATGAACAATTTCATAATTAGTAATTAATCAAATGAAACGTAATTAATTGCCTAATTGAAATTTTATATAAAGGTAAACTGAAAACATACTCCCAAGGAACATCACCAGCAAGCATCCAATCTCCATCTTTATCCTCGTATATTGGAACGCATTCACTTTCCTTCAATGTATCATCTTCATTTCATATATAAACATTATAGTTAATATTATGTTTTGATCATTAAGGCATTGATTAAATAAAGACCAAAAAAAATCAAAACTAACCAAAGTTGATGAAGCATCCGAATAGAATTTGTAGAGCGGAAGCGAGATCTTGGTAACATTTATACATTTCCAAATCGATCTTCCTTAGAAACGCAGCTCCATCTACACTCACTTTCACGCACGTAGTCCTAGTCCCTTCGAGGCTGTTCTTTCTCCTGAACGAACAAACCGGTGGCCATCCCACTACTTGACTCTTTGTCGCCGGTTCACTCTGTGAGATATCAAACAAAGTCCAGAAGTCCAACTCTAATAGTACGAGGCCTTTTGGGAAGGAAACCAAAAGTAAATCCATGCGGGCCAGCTTCTTAGGCACAAAGTGGACAATATCGTACTAATAAGATAAGATAGAGTTGGACATAGGCCTATCACGATCCCAACACACTCTCTACTTCTGAAGAAACCCTCCTCTTTCCGGTGATGGACTCACCGGAAACGGGAAGACCTAGACGTAGCTCGGTGATTTCATGTCCAAGATTACTCTCACTAGCCATTTTGAATGTGTTTTCTTCATTTTTGTTTTGTTGGTCGGTTTATATGTTTTCATGTGAACCAAGATGGGTACCGTTTGAGACAAGCTTGTTGAGATTGATTAAACTTGTCGGCCCCATTCGAAGATCTTGTTGAAATCTAAAGACATTTCTTTGCCGCTTCGTGTGTCAAAGGTCGACAATATTGGTCCGTTGTTCCGACAGATTAAACGATTATGATTTAGTTACCGAAAAGTAGGGTCTCTTTCTCATCCGTTAGATCAAAAACACAATACTATACTATAATTAAACATCCCATGTTATATATATCTGATTTGATATGTCTCCGGTTATTTAAATCGTATAACACCATATCAATGTATGGACCATGGTCGACTGTATAATAACGTACGTAGTTTATTTACTCATGTCTCTCGACAACCGAACACGTTTTACTCATGGGTTTAGGTCAAAGACAAGTTATATATGGAGAAGAAGACCCACACGAAGCTATGATACACCTAACATAAAGTTAGTGCTCTTTTCTACACAATACATACAAAACTTTATATATTTACTCAATCGTTCTTTAATCACACGAGAACATACAATCCAAAATTAATACATGCTATTTATAAATGTGCCCGACACTTTTATTATTTACAAAATAATTAGTTGAGACTTCTGATATTCACACACTTGCAGCATACATTAGTTATTTACAAACGTACACTATATTTTTGATATTTACAAAGGACCTCAAAGCTAAGCTTAATTCCAAACGTTAACTGAGTAATTAACAGGAATATTACACATATTTGGGGGTGTATTGAATCGTGGATTTTAAAGGTTTGAGTGGATTTTAAAAAAGGTTGGAGTTTGAAGTGATTTGGACTAAAATCTCATTTATATGAGTGAGATTTAGAAAGAGGAAAAAAAATTTGGGTGGGATTTTCTCTTAAATTTCAGAATATTCTAGAGGTCATTTTGATATTTAGGTGGGAGTTTCCTAACTACATAAAGGAAGCTAGATTTTCATGTATAGGGTACAGGTTTCTTCCTAAATCCAAAGTAAGGATTTTGATGGTGGGTCTTGATGGTTAAGGGAAGACTACCATCCTTTACAAGCTAAAGCTCGGTGAAGTTGTAACAATAGTGCCTATAATTGGTATGTTTTTATTATTACTTTTGATCATTCTTTGTTGATCATAGCTTATCCGTAGTCCGTAGATAGTGAAATTTTTCACCCTTGATTGTTTTGCATATGTGAGGAAGAAAATTCTTGATAAAGTTCTTAACCATGTTCTTGCTTTTTCTTTATGTTTTTAAGGGTTTAATATCGAGACAGTAGAATACAAATGCATCAATTTCACTGTATGGGATATAGGAGGACAACAAACTTTTTGTCAACACCATTGGTTTTGATCTAAATCCTACTGTAGTGAGGATATGAAACATCTTAACAGAGATTTGGTTTGTTGACATATTTAGTCTCCTCTTTCTGAATATGTTGAGGTTTTGTGGCAGGAATCAAGGAAACAAGGTTTCCCTATATTGTATGGAGATGGATGGTGTTGCAATCTGCAGGTGTTTCATCTCCTAAAACAATCATGATAATGTATAAAGGCAAGAAGAGAACCACTGAAGTTGTTCAAAGACTCCGTCTTGCCTACCCTGCGGTTATTTCACTACTCTTCCTTCTTCCTGTATCAGTTAAGTGGCAACAATGTTTAGCTTTGGAAATAAACTGGAGTTGCTTTTTAACTTGTTATTACCAAACTAATATATTCCAGAGCTCAAGTTTTTGGGCATCTTCTTGAAGTAAAAGAAAGCAGGAGACACTGATTCAATTCGTGAAAATGCAGAGGTAAATCTCATTTTGAATCTTGATTATGAGAGACTGAGAGTTTAGGCCTGAACGCGGGTTTGTTTAGTTTTTATTTCACAGACGAGTTTACAGCTTGGTTCGAAGATGTTGAGGGGATTTGGACTAGTGTCTGATGACGTTAGCTTTCTGAGTAAATTTTTTAGAGATTCAATAGAGATTCAATGGAGATTCAAGCTCAAGATGAAATCACTGCTACTGTTGCTGCTGCTACTTCACAAGTTCCTCTTATGAAACCGATGCAAATGAAAGCTTCTGATACTGCAGAACTCCAGCTCATTAAGCCAGTACAAGTAGAAGCTTCTGATTCAACCGTAGACTTTGCAGAGATTCTTCAAGAAACAGATGATGTTCTGAGTCAGTGCCATCAAAATAGTAGGGACATGAAAAGAGTGATCTTAAACCTCTCGCATGTTAACAAGATCAGAAGCACCGTATGATATCAAGAATTTTGATAAGGAATCGTTGAAGGCTGCAGAAGCTTCATCGTCACCGCCATGCTTAGAAAATTTCGGAGACGTAGTCGGGATTCGAGTCAACAGAGAGGTGGAGGGAGCAAAATTTCTGGTGTAGATACTAGTTTTGGAGAGACAGTGGTGGAGAAACAGGTACAAAGGTGTCACCTAAAATCTTTTCCTTTGGCAAAATTTTCAATACTGATTTTAGGTCTTTTCCAAATAGCAGGTACAGAGGTGGGATTTGGGTTACGATAGTTTTGACTGAAAATAATTAAAAAAATTGCTTCAAATCCTTTTCATAGTTTTTTCTTCTCAAAACTATTTATCTTTCAATAACAGTAGATTTGTTTTAGTTTTTGTAAATTGTCAATTGAATAACAGCAGATTACAAGTGATTTATAGTGGCTTTAGATAAATGTCATATTCAATAACACATGATTTGAAGAAAAATATAGAAATCATTCATTGAATAACAAGGGATTTAAAAACAAAACCAAAACACTCTAAAATCTTCAATTCAATACACCCCTCATTATCGATTCATATAAATGACGTTATGCATTGTACCTCGGTACTTTTGTTTATTATGGTAAAAATTACAGACAAATAAAAATATTTCCATATCTTTTATATCTAGCTTGTTCATTTTTGGAATGTGCATATGTAGTATAGATAAGCTAGATTTCCATTTGTGTGTAAGTTAAGTTTCCATATAAGCATTTTAGGGTTACCTCTATTATGTAGAATGTATATCCTCGACAGGCTTTCGCCAACTAATAACACAACGGTGGAAACTCTACAAGACTTTGTGATAATGGAGCATGAAACCCACCATGATAATGATCAATACATCATCGACATT
The DNA here is from genome assembly GCA_905132765.1 of Moricandia arvensis. Taxonomy (NCBI): domain Eukaryota; kingdom Viridiplantae; phylum Streptophyta; class Magnoliopsida; order Brassicales; family Brassicaceae; genus Moricandia; species Moricandia arvensis. The sequence goes on from CAJHQP010001077.1 coordinate 15,116, forward strand.
CACAACGATGACTATTTTTCATCAAGTTCCTCTCTGTCTACGGATGAGGAAACCTCAGACAGTGTCGAACCTAGGTTGAGTGTGGAAGATGCAACTCCTCACCATGAATTTTGTAAGTTAGTATAGTTTTGCACAGATTTTTTGTAATGCCTATTTTTAAGAAAAAATGTTATTAAAGGTATTAAACAGTTACTATAATTCTCTTTTGGATAAAATTTATTTCTAGATCCGCCACTGACGTCAGATTCTGATGGCTCAAGTTCATGTACGATTGGGTGGAATTCGATTGAGTTTGTATTCACTTCTGTCCAGATTGTTGCAGCGTTAGTAGTTTGGACTCTATCAAAAGACGAACATCCACAAGCACTATTGTCAGCATGGCTCATTGTTTACACTTGTGGCTGTATTATTAGCACGCTCCTTCTATCTTGGCGCATATATAACAAAGTTGGGGAATATCCAAGGACAAGGTATAACAATAACTCTTGTTTTGTGTTATAAAATAAATTATATTTTTTCCTTTTCTCAACATAACCAATATTGGTGGCAGAGTGGATAGGGTGATGGAGAAAGTGAAGACTGGGCTAGAATGTTTCTTTGTTTTGTGGTTAATTTTGGGATTTTTTTGGATTAGTTTTGGCAACTCATCTTTGTCTGATGCTCCTAATCTCTTCAGGTTTGGCTCACAACCATGTCTCAAGAGAGAATTAATTAAACTCTAATTAATTGGTATACTCACTTTTGTCTTCTTGGTCATCCTTTGTAGGTTATGTTTAACTTTCATTGGTTTAAGCTGCATTAGGTTTTCTGTTGCATTACTTCTATCATGTGCAGGTATATCTGCCTCTTCTTGCTTAGTATTGTTCAAAAGAGTTTAGAATATTACTTCTCATAGATATTGAATAAATAATGTAGATTCTGAAGAGGAAGGTCAAGGAGGTGGGTTTGTATTTCAAGGACCGATTAATGATGATGTAAGTATTATTATTATCATATCATATTACTCTATCTCTTAATTAAAAAGCCTTTTTGACTATTTTAGTGGTGAAACTATGCAGTCTTGTTGCATTTGCTTGGAGAAATTTGAAGAGAAAAAGAGAGCCCTAAGGAAACTTGAATGCTCGCACATTTTTCATTTAGATTGTATCAAAGGATGGCTTAAAGTGAAAAGCACATGCCCTCTCTGTCAATCCCTGGTCGAGGGATGATGAGAAGAGAATATTGTCGATGGGACGACAACAATTTACGTAGAGATAACTGAGACATGTTTACCATACATGAATTTTTCTAAGGCTTGACATATTGGTTCTTATTTTTATAAATTTTGATTTGAGACACGTTGTAAAAATATCAAATACAGTTACCACATTGAATCTTCTCCAACAAAAACATATGGTGGATTATATTATGTCGTGTAGTACTTCTTTCTCTTTTGCTCAGTTATTATTTTAATACTCTATATCTTCTTAATCGTATAAATCTCATGTCATTCACTGAATCCTCTCTTGTTCGTAATCAAAGTGAAAAATGTTTATAAGAATTAATGTAGTAAAAGAATTGCGATTGTATCTACCGCCATCCGGGTTAGACTTGCATTTTGCATTGGAAAAGATTTTTTATGTTAGAAATGGTATTAACGTCGACGATTTCGGGCTTAGAAGGATTACTTAGACTGAAAGCCTGACATCTCCTAGTTAACTTGAAAAGAAGTAACCGGACGAGTTGGTCCAGTGGTTGTCTTGAGGAAGCCAAAGGCTCCAATACGGGCACCCTGGGTTCGACTCCTGGCCACCGCAGAAATTTAAAATGGGCAATGCGGCCTCCAGTGATCGACAGTGGCGGTAGTAGTGGGCTAGACCGATAACGTAGGTCGCGTAGGCCCGCCATACGCCCCGCCATACGCCCCGCTGGCTAGTCTGGATCAACTTCGGTGGGGGCCAGGACACATTGGGTTATTCAAAAAAAAGAAAAAAAAAACTTGAAAAGAAGAATTAAGGTCAGACCAAACTGAGTCACCATTCCGGTTTGGCATTGGTCTATCCCGGTACTGATTGGGGTCGCTTTCATGATGCTGGAAAATAAAACTGAACCGGTTTAGCTAGTGTCTATCTAGGTACTTAGAGCATGATTATCCTAGCACTCCTAATGGGGCTCTTAATCATTTTTTTAGTAATAAAAGTGTATTAAGAACTTTATTTAAGAACTTTTAATTTTTTGTCCTCCAATGCAAGTATCTTAACTAGGGGTGCTTAAAAAAAATATTACACATTATTTTATTTAAGATAAAGGAAAAATATTATACAAAACAAGATGATGAGATGACTTTGTAAAATTGAAAATATGAGAAGTATGAGAATAAAAAACAAGATGATCCAAATTTATAAAAAAAAAAAAACAAGATGATGAGATGACTTTGTGAAATTGAAATTATGAGAAGTTTGTTTATATAATGAGAAGTCTGAGACAACACACGTGAAGACAAACCGTGACACTACTTGACACAATCAATACCCAACACGTGTTTCTTAAGCATCGCTTCTTCTAACTCCTCTTTAAGCACCGTTTCTTCTAATTAATTTCATTTTTCTTTTTTTTTAAATGATTATTAAGCTAAGCACTCACCTTAAGCAACCCGGTTGAAGATGGTCTTAGAGACTGCAATTGGAGCAACAAGTGGACGTGTCGGAGTGGTTATCTGGCATGACTAGAAATCATGTGGGCTTTGCCCGCGCAGGTTCGAACTCGGTTTTTAGCTTCTTTTTTTTTAGTTATTTTTTTTCCGTCTCCGTTATCATCCCGCTTACCAAAAACATTTCAATTTTCAAAATCCTTAACCTCTCTACCTCATCGCGATCAAGCTCAAGTCCAATCGGCGGTGATTTTTCCGGTGATTCAGCTAGCTGATCTGTGCCGGAGATCGCAACTCTATAGTCGGATCCTCTACATGCTCACTCAGGTCTTTCGTTGTTTCCTCGCACGCTAAAATCCATGTCCGTTACTCTTCCTCCTCTTTATCGATCAAACGATCTACAACAGACGCATACTCTCCTTGAATCCATGGTAGTTTCTTTCCTCTTAATCTGATTGAGTTTGATTTCGATGCATTAGCTAGGTTTTTTTTGTGTGATCCGTGAGTAAAATCGTATTCATGATTCGTTTCCGCTCATCGGCGACCTAGTTGTTGCGAATTAATGGATAATAGCTTCTTATATGAATGAGCCTTTGCTTCTTCTTCTTGTTCCGTGTGAATACGTGCTTGATTTTTGAGGTTTTCTTCAAAGTCTGTGTAAACTGCAGATATTTAGGAACTATCCATAAAGTTTAACATGTCTGGTAACGAAGAACCGTCAAATTTAGACGGTGTATCTCTTGGTTTGCATCAATTCAGGGCGGATACGATGATGCATTATAGCTCTGTCTTTTTTGTGTGTGTCAAGGCTTCTCTTTGGTTTCAGCTGTTAAAATGTTGAATGAGGTTTACAAAGAGAACTGCATATCAAGTTCAATATCTCAAACTAAACTATATGCTGCCAAATCCTTGTGTTTTATCTCGCAGCCTTTTGAAATTCAAAAGGAGCATCACGAGCAGGCAAAGGTTATCTTAGATGAAAGCTCAGAACTTTTAAAGCAAGGCATTGGAATTAGTGTAGCATCGGAAGATATGAATGTTGGTGTCAAGATGAATCCTATCCCAAATAAACGAGAGAGAAGGCCGGAATTAGAACGTAAGCGAGAGCGAGGACACTTTACTTTCAAGCCTACGATAAGGTAAAGATTAGTAATTGATTTTGTAGAGCGACTGACTCTTTTCTTTCTTTATTACTTCATCTTGTTCAGTTAGTTGAAGCCTATGAATATTCTTGTTGCAGTCAGTCACCTCAAAAAGAACCAAGCTTTGATCCTAGTAAATATCCAAAACCTGGAGAGTACTTTGCTGCGTATGAAAGATTTCTAAGTGAGTTACACCTTTTTTTTTAATGTTCATAGCCTTACCTTGTTTATTATGTAACTGTCATTCAAAGATGATTTCTTTTCTCTGGTCTTGAAACAGTTGCTCAACGAGAATGGCAGAAGCAGACTGGGACACTTGTAACAGATACACACCAGAACCTGCCATCAAGGCGCCCTCGCAGACCAGAACCTCCAGGGTATGTACTATGAGCAACTCTGTTACTGCATGTTTCAAGTTGTTCCATTTGATATTTTGCTATCTTTTTTTCCCCTGATACTTAGAATTTCAAATTGCAGGAGAAAACGGGGTGTATATAAGCATACTTATACGGATAGTTATCTTATTGGACTGAAAGCTTCAGAAAAGGAAAACCCCGTTCCTTCTGAACAAAGCTTAGAGAGGAACACAGCTGCACATGTTAAGACTGTAGACAGAGTAGTAGATGGTGAGTGAGCACTTGTAGCAGGAAAGTATGTCATGAGCTACCATTTTGTTGAGTCTCTGATACCGTTGAGCCACAATCTTGTTTAATCGTGTGACCTACCATTTTGCTAAGTCTCTGATAGCGTTGAGCCATTATGTTCTGCAGATTCAATCGAAGACACAGACAAGAAGAACTTAGAGAATATTTTGACTGAGTTGCTTGATTGCTCTCCTGATGAGCTGGAGGGGGATGCTGGTGTCAAGCTTTTGGAGAAACGCTTAAATATCAAGCCCATTGATAAGCAAATGCTTTCTCTCCCTGAATTCCCAGATGTTAGAAGAATGGACTTGAAGGCAAGGAACCTATCAAAGCCAAGGACTGCGCTGTCAAATATACAGAATTTGCTCAACGGGATCAACAGTGATGCGACACGAAAAAATAGCCCGACATCATCATCAAATCCACTAGAGGATCAGTTTCTGGTTCCAGACAGACATCATTTGCTTCCAGGAGATCGACAGCCTAGAGAGGTTGATATAGCAATGGATTTGAATGGCTGTTTCAGACCATCAGTGGCCAACGATGCTGATAGAGTTATAACTAATGCATCTCCGTCTAATATTGGCACCGTACACGTCGCTAGCGATTTCAACAGCTCAGTGCAGAAGAGTTTCTGTGAAGGTGATTTTGATACTCATTCTGGCATCCATAGATCTCATTCAAGTCCAGATAGGAACGCAGATAACTGTAAGGACAATAACACCATAAATGTAAATTCAGCCACGTTAGAGGTGAATGTAGATATGCAGACAAATGGAAATGAGGGAGAGGTGACCATGAATGAAAGTGAAGCAAACAGAAACACTGGCAGAAGAGAAATCGATGCTGATATCAATGAAGAAACTGAACAGTTAGACAACCTGGTTAGTTTCTCCTTGACTATACATGACTTTTATCAACATATATGCACCTCTTGTTGGTCACACCTCTTGTGGCTTTGTTTGTGATATAGGCGGAATATGCATCTAAAGACGATGCACGAATGAAACCTTTCACTGGAGAAGAGGAAAGCATCCCATATCATCACGGTATGATAACCTTTTCCACCTTCAAACCAGGGTGAAATCTTAAAAACTAAACAAGCAAACTAACATATTTCCTTACTTCATTGCGACATACTTCTCCATTAACAATCTCAGTTCACTTAAAAGTTATCGCTCAAAGTTTTTCGTTATGGCGTTATTTTGCCTACAGACGAATCCTTGAAATCTCCAAACTCAACTCGAGAACAATACAACACAATGGATGGATTCATCGACCAAGAGGAGCACATTCAAGAACAACATGGAGAGGAAAATGACAGCACAGACACAGCTCGTGGACTTCAAGTAGAAAATGCTCAGGTTAGATCCCCATCATTGTCTTTTTACTTGTGTGTGACCTTGATACCAAGTCGAGGTCGATTCATCTTCATATGGTGTCATTTATTATACTCAATTTCATTGATTCTTATTATGTTTAAATCCATGATAAAATAGCACACTGAATAGTCATTTTCAGGTGTTTTGTGTTGTTAATAGGGTTTATATTTTTTTAAAGCTAGTTGAAGTATGAGCTTACTTAACAAAACGAAAATGAGAGTTCTTTATTGACTTCTTTTCAGCAGGAGGCTCACAACACTTCACCCAAACAAAGAAAAAGAGGATCTTGTGATAGCAATGTGAATAAGCGAAGCAAAACCGTGCATGGTGAGAGTGAAAGGAACAAGCAAACGAATACATTATCACATGAAAGTGGAGCAAAGAAGCAAACCAAAAGAAAATCGAACGAGAGAAAAGAAAAGAAGCAAATGAAAACACTAACACGTGAGGCTAAAATGTTCTCCCGCAGGAAAAGCCTTGCAGGTAACATAAACTTGCCAAAGAAACTGACCTATCGATTGAAAATACTAAACTGATCCTTTTCTTGTTGTTTTGTTTTTGCCTCTCACCGAAGCTGCTGGTACTAAATGGGAAAATGGTGTCAGACGAAGTACAAGGATTAAGTCGAGACCACTTGAATACTGGAGAGGTGAAAGATTCTTGTACGGTCGTATCCACGAGAGTAAGTCGCATATTCATTATTTCACACACATCCATTTCATTCCAGTTCATTAATTTTATCTTTGTTTTGGAAGGTTTGCTTACTCTTATCGGCATAAAGTATGAATCTCCGGGGAAGTGCAAAGGCGAAACTCGAGCATTGAAGGTGAAATCATTTGTCTCTGATGATTACAAAGAACTGGTTGATTCAGTCGCCTTGCACTAATCCTACGGGGAAGAGTAGTGGTCAAAGCAAAAAACTCTATTACATATGATGTTTCGTGTTTAGTGTTTACTATTATCACATTGGGTCCAAAACCTGTCACTCTCTTTCTTTTCAAACTGTAACTGTTTCGACGTTCAATCGGTTTCTTCCATGTTGATAACTGAATTTGCCTTTTGTCACGGTGATTACTGATTAGTCTCAAAAGTCTTTGGTATCCTGTAGGGTACTTTTAGTCCCCACATCTCTCGCTTAAAAAGCCGACTTGACTATATTACTATAATCTCTTAGTCAAATATATTATATTCTATATCACATTTTTCCTTTTACTAAGTGCTATTTAAAATTTTAATATAATTTATATTTATTTTTAGTTTAATATTGATTATAAAATTCATTGGTATTATAATTTAATTTATCTTAAATATGTATAATTAATAAAAACATAAATATATTTCAAACAATTTCACAATATGTGTGAAAAGTGTAAAAGTATACTATTTGTGAAATAGAACGATATAACTTGAGGTGTTTATTTGATTTAAACCGGATAACCTTAATCAAATCGTGGGTCAAGAAACATAATTTTCTTATAAATGATCTTTGAATATAATTTTCAAAGTTTCAAGTTTGAATTTTGAAAAATACATGTTTTCTTACTGTCTTCATTTTTGAATATAATATAGATGGGAATATAATATTAGGTATAGATAACTTATAGTATTATTAATTTTATCTAATTTTGTTCTACTTTCTTTATTAGACAGCTAGCTAACTGAGATCAGACTCAATATAATTTGGATTTAGTTCAGTAACTTTTTTTGTTCATAAAAGAACCAAAACAAAACTAAAATATCGAATTTGATCCAATTGTCTACACATTTTATCTTATATTAGTCCCCGTGACCTGATCCACATTTCATGGATCGTGTCACGAAATTTACATTATTCGAGTTGGGATCTCCTTATGGAGTATGGTCCTAATCTATTAATAGAAGTTGCATCATATGACTTTTACACCACCACTTAACTTTTCAGGTAAGATGCCACTATTGGCAATAATTCACAATTTTAGAAGAACATAATAATTGAGTTTCGACAATATTACTTCTTTTACAAGCTTCAAATTAAAGTTTCCATGACAATAAATGCTACATTTGAATTTTCGACTTGAGTAAAATACGCCTCTAGTATTTGTTTGCACCATTCTTGAACTTCACCGTCCGCCTTATACGCTTGACTTCGAGACAACGACTGAAAGATACAAAAGGGGAGACATCAGTGAAAATAATAATCAGATTAGTACTAATTATCTCACTAAATTTGGCTGGTAATCAAAAAAAAAAAAACATACACATCAGCAATTAGATCACCTCGACGCAGTGGATAATATAAGAAAATGTATAACAAGACACAAGTTGATGCCTACTCAAGGTATATCTACAGCTTTCTTGAATTTTTCATGGCATGTCGACCGTACAAACAATATATATGTAAATTATTAGAATTTTATGTCTTGTAGTCAAGGGACGTGCTTCATAATTTTAGGCTATGAAGTCCAATTATTTATTTAGCTTTCTAGAACCATGGTAATTTAAAATACTAAAGTCAGTTTTCAAAAAAGAAAAATTGAAAATATTATGGGAAAGAATCAAACTTTGCATCTTATCAAATTTTAATAAATATATTACCAACATAACTAATTAATTATTTTTGTTTAAATTAGCCTTTACTAGTAATATAGTTTTTTTAAGGCTACAAGCCTATGTTTGATTGGCTTTAAGCCTATGTTTGATTGGCTTGTACTGCAACACCGCCATGTCTTGTATCTGAACAAATATACAAGAAACATTTACACTCTAAGACACATTCACACTTTATATTATCATTATAAATCATTTTCTTCTACTCAGACACTTTTTTAAAACTATCTACTTACTTTCTAACTAAAACATAATTTGGTGATTCCCATTCTCTTTCTTTATTTTTCTCTTCTTCTTCATCAACTTTTTAATTGAACTTAGAACATCGAAATTGCTCCAAATTGACGAGCTCAGCCTACGCTCGGCGATTCACCATCACGTACCATGGAAGCCGTGATTGCTCCAAGTGGAGAAGCTCTCCACCGGAATCTCAGCCACGGCGAGCTCCATCCACTACGGTATTCTTCCTACTCTACGGATCTTCTCTTCCGTTGTATTTCTTAACCATTGGGAAGCTTCAACATCGTCCCTAGTCCGTCCGTCGTCGAAGTCAACGACTACTTTTTCAGATCGAGAAGCTCGAAACATCTATGGCCGATTATGGCTTTTTGCACATTTGGTCCTTCGAATTAAGATTGTTTTCACTTTAGACCACACACTTTCATATGTTCATAAAGATCTTTTTATTTTGACCCCAAACTTTCAATTAATTTTATAACATGTCTAATGATAATGAATAAATATATGCATTTAAAACCTCTAAATGCATTCTAAATTATGCAAGCTAAGGTTTGTGGATTATGAACAACAATGAACATAATATAGTGAAGAAGACTAAAGGAACTAAACTAAAATGGTAAAATAAATTAAATCATAAGTTAAAAACAAATTAAAATTATATATTATCAAGATGTACATTCTAAATTAACTCAAAACAAGACACCCAAAATTATCCAAATCATCAATTTTCATTATTTGCGCAATGTACAGTCCGGTGTACATATGGCCATTATACATACGTGTACACCTTGACGATTTGTTACCATGCAAATATTGCAAATTGAAAATGTATCTAACAAACTTATGAGGTATACATGTGAATCTTTTCACAAGTTAACGGGTGTATCGTTTTGCAATTTTAGCTAAAATATTTTTTTTAGTTTTTTTAACGCACAAGTTTATGGTTAAGTGCAAAATAAAATTTATGTTTCTGGTTAAAAATACAAGAGATGATTTGGTAAATTTTTTTACAGTGTGTACTTATGAATCATTGCTAAATTGACTGGTGTACACATTCATTGTTGAACATGTGGATAGTAAACTCTCGTGTACATATTGTCATGTACATATGACTATATAAATATATCATTACAATAACATATACAAGAAATGACAAATACTCCATCGATATGCTATGATTTTAATATCTCATTTGGTATATGTGAATCAAATTGCCTAGTGTACATGTTCAATATTGTACATGTGGATAGTAAATTTTGTGTACATATCAAAATGTACATATGAATACATACAAATATTATTACAACAACATACACAAAAATAATTCAGAGCCCATTGATATGTTATGATTGTAATGGTATTTACGTACATATATATATATATATATATTGCATTTGTGTGAGGCTAAAGTGCACTTGTGGAAATTTAGACCCAAGTAAAAAAAATGATTTCCAAACAACTACTATTATTTGCAAACAACTACTATTATTTGCAAACAACTACTATACATCTATCTATATGTTCACAAATTCACCATAAATTTTAATGGGCTTATCACTTAACACAAACAACTACTAATATTTTGATTTACCCTTCGATGTACACATATACACGTCAAATGATGAACACAACCAAATTTACACATTTTGAAGGTTATTTGTTGCTTAAACAAATAACAAAACAGATAACAAGACAGATCAAGTCAAGCAGACGATTTTAATGATTTTTAGCATTTAAGGTTTACTTAATATTTATTGATATATCATTGATTTTCTTAGTTTTAGGATATCATTTTATCTCATTTTAATCATTTTAAATTTCATTTAGATTCTAATATTACATTTTAATTACATAATTGCATAAAACATGGGCTAAATCAAACAATTAAATTTTGGTTCAAATTTGAAAGGTTAGTTGTGCGATTCTGGAAACTTTGGGGTCAAAACCGAAAATTTTCAAATATGAAGGACCAGATGCACACAAATTAAGAATATGTCTCACAATACCGAGATCTCAGCGGAGGAGAGGCCTTGTCGGCTAATTCAACGAAAGAGGAAGCTTAATAGAGATTGTTTTATAGTGTCAGCGGAGATAGACGTGACGAAGACAGAGATGTGATAGCGGACAACGATAATGATATTTACAGTGGAGGAGAAGCTTCATTCAGATTTTTGGGTTCAAATTAATGATAAAGGAGATGTAATCAGTGAGTTTAGATTTCCACGCCGTCGCTTTCGCCGCAATCTAAAATGAATCCACCATTTTTATAAAATCAAGCTATCGTTGCTTCTCTTGGAAAAAAATGGTGAAGAAAATGACATAAATTAGTGGGTCCTCTTAATTATGTTTTAGTTAGAAATGAATGGAACAAGTTGAAGAAAAATGTCTAAGGAACAAAATGTGACTTATAGTATAATAAAAACTCAAAATGTGTATTTTAATGTAAATCACTCAATATACAATATCTCGTACACATTAATTCATGTGCCATCACCACATTAATTTTAAAAGAAAATGATAATATTAATGATGACTTGACTTGAAGTTAATTGTGACATGGATATAGACATTAATTGTTGATTTATATTTTTTGGTAAATTTTTTAGGATATAGTAATAACTAATAAATTATCATTAAAATTAATAATATAATGAAAATAAATATATAATAACAATTTTTAATTTTTAAAATATTAATTAATTTTTATAATTATATAATTTTATAACTAAAACAATTCTTCAAAATTTTATGTAGTTTTAATTTTTTTTTCAAATTCCAGTTCTATTGATTTTATAAATTTTAGAATTACTATTATTTTTGCGTTTTGAAAATTATATACCTAAAATTTTTCTCTTAATTTTATTGAATTAGATTTAATATATTTTGACCAAAATAAATAGATAAAAATATCGGTAAATTTCTCAAATAAACTTTTTAAAGTTTTTGTCACAAAAAATAGACCTTGATGAAAAATGACCAAAATAGATATTTTTAATTTAAATTTTTTTAATATTTTTTAATATTTTTTAAATTTTAAATTACAATTCCAAAACTCCACCCCATAACTCTAGACCCTAATTAAGTTTAGATTAGTTAATTCAAGAGGTATAAATATATATTTACACATTTTAATAAAGTCTATTTTGGTTATTTTTCTCATTAAAAACTATTTTGGTTACAAAAATATTTTAAGTCTATTTTAGGATATTCCTCAAAAAATATTTCTAAAATTATAATTTTAAATATATACATATGTATTATTAAATAAAATATATATTTAATTTAATTTTATATCTAATTAAATGAACATTTAAAATTAAATAGTAAGCAAATAATAAAATATATAAATTATAAAAAAAAATTGTTTTTAAATATAATTTAAATTTTAAAATTTTTATTTTTGCACTTAGTGCAGAAAACACTTAGTGGAAAAGTAAAAAATAAAATGACATGTATTGATATGGCCCATGACGTATTCTCGATTTTCTATTATTTTATAAACAACGTATACTAGAATTTTAATACGTAAATCAGTACCAGTCAAAATAATCTACTCTCTATTACTTTTCTATCAATAAGATAATTATACATATTTCGTTTGGTTTTATACAATAAATAATGTTTTTGTTTGTTTTACTTGTTTGTTCTCTTATCTATGATTCATTTTTTGTAGCATTTATTTTGTTTATTGCGTTGACCTAAATAAGCAGCCGACAATGCTTCCTTTTGGATATTGGACCCTATCGTTTGTTAGGGCATCCGCAACGGTTGGACCCCATTTCGGGTCCTTAACCATTTTCTTTACTTTTTTTTTTTATTTTCTTTAATTGTGTTTTGAATAGTGAATGATCCATATCATAAATGTCTTCCTAATGGTGGACTCCAATTGGGGTCCTTAAAAAAATGTAATACATTTGAAATTTGAAATTTATTTAAATTGCATAATTGAATAAAAAGATATAATAATTATTAATAATTAAATAAAAAGATACAATAATTATTAAGGTTGATCACCAAATTTGATCCAAATGTTTTCTACCAAATCGTTTTTCAATTGTTCATAAACACGCCGATCGCGAACACAATTCCACATGTCAGACATAAGCTTGATCTTAAGAGATGTTTCCATCTCTGACAGTGGCTCACGCATGGCAAGCAAACGATCAAGCAATTTCTGCTTTGAGAGTTTCTCTTTCATTTCGAACAAATCGTGTAACTTAGACAGTTCCTCTTCTTTACCATTCTTCTTCCTCTTAATAGCTGCTTTGGCAGCCTTAAGGCCTATTGGTCGACCTTGGGACTCTCATGGTTGATCAACGGCTTCCGGAACTTGTTTCCGTTTTTCCTTGACGGTTCCCTTAGCCTGCAACGTGGAGCACCATTTACTATCATGCCTAAGCTCCCTCCAGGCATGTTCTAGACCGAACTTGGTACCGTAGTCATTGTTAAAGATCTGGAGAGCTGCTTTCATGACATCATCATCGTTCTGTCCACTTCTCTGCTCCCGTAGAGCCGCCTCATAACAGCCAACGAATTTGCAGACTTGATCATTTATTCTACCCCATCGCTGCTTGCAGCCTACGAGCTCTCTGGGTGTTGTCCCGACGAGGAGAGGGCTGGCATTGTAGTAGTCGTGGATCCGCTTCCAGAACATGTTTGCCTTCTGCTGGTTGCTCACCACAGGGTCTTTGCTTGTGTTAAGCCAAGCCCCGATAAGGATTATATCCTCTGTGGGAGACCAGTGTCTCCTCTCCTTGACGGCAGCCTCTTCATGAGGCTGAGTTTGGCTACTTAACCAACCGGGTTCGGGAGAATCAAGGTCAGGAGAGTCAAGGTTAATTGTGGTTTGGCTGTTGAGTAGGTTAGTGAAGTTTGTTGTGGTTTCCATGGTTCTCGAATACTCTTTGTCACTCTACAAGCACCACAGAGTCTTAAGTAAGCGACCTAAACCTAACTAACATTTAAACCTATCAACTCAGAGGAGTTGGGAAGGTAGCAACTAATGCACTTGCTTTACCAGAAGTGAATTAAGGAGCATTAAGGAGTTGGGAAGGTAGCAACAGACATATGTATTAGACTAAGCAACATTAAACAACCTATCAACTCAATGGACTTATGGTTAGGAACGTTAAAAGCAATTAAGGAGCATTTATGGTTGTAGTTTTTAAAGTTTAAAATGTTTTAAAGTTTGAATGTTTTAAAAGTTTTCAAGTGTAACAGTTTATTACTTATAAAGTTTATAGTTCATAGTTTATAGTTTATAGTTTAACAGTTCAAAGAGCAAGGTAAAGTACCTTGTTATAAGACTGTCGAGGTCAGAGACTCGCGTTGCTACGACCACCAAGACTGATCACACAACAACGAACACATTCACTAGTTTTTATAATGCATACAATGTAATGAGAAGCAGAAAGAGAGAGAAACTAACCATAAGTACGCTGAGAACACCACTCCTACGCAAACTAGAAGAGTTCCGAGCACACAAACCCCCAAGACAAAGCCATTTGTAACCACATATTGCTTCTTAGCAATCTCTGAGACAGTCTTCTCCACCCTAGCCAGCTTCTGCGACATCTCATTACATTGATCCTTCACCAGCCTTGCTTCTCTCTGAATGTCACTCAACTCTTCCAGAACCGCCTCATCTACCCACTTCCATATATGGCATTCACCATCGTCGACGTTCTCACACGAGAAATACCTCCTCCCTGGGTGTTTTGAGGTGAAAGCCGTGGCAACAACTGGCTCAGCCCCACAGTAGCATCTCCGAGGGACTCCATCATCGCATTCTGGTTGTGGTGGGTACTGAACCACCTCCGCATTGTTGTTGCTACTCTCAGCATCAGCTTCTCCTTGAAGAAGGCACGTGAAGCCTATGTCGTACTCCTCAGACGATGAAGGCTGACTGTAACTGTAATCCTGCCCCATGTTTTCACCTACAAAATTCACAAAGGGAACTATTAATATAACTGCAACAGAATGATATAACTGCAACAATATAACAACAACATAACAATACATCAGCAACAATAGAACAACAAAACCTAGATAGAACCCCCAAAGATTTACAAAACCCGAGACAACAGACTCATTTTCCCCCAAATCGATTGAAACCCTACTCTTCGAAACCCTAACTACGAACGATTGATCTCGATTGCAATTTAAAACCAAAACACCAACCCTAAACGCAAAGAAATCATCATGCACAAGACTCTACTACCATAAATCGACAAGAATAAGACTCGATTTACCTTGATTCTTTCGGGAGAACTATGTCGCCTCTTCTATCGCCAGATGATTTTTTTTTCAGTTTCGTCGATAAATGACGGTTTTTCTTTTCTACGCGTAGTTCCCCAGCCAATAGAGGCTCTCCACGTCGATAAGGAGTCGCTCCTTCGAAGCCTTAAACACGGATCGATCCATAAGTGTCGTGGGTCAGATAATAATAAAAAAGGCCGAAAAGTGAAGGACCCGAGGCTAAGGATCCGTGTCTTTGGGCCGTTGCGGATGCCCTTATCTTTTCAATTACTGTAATCATGGATGTAGACAATTAATATATTTTTTTAATAATTTTAAAACTATAGTATTATTTATTATATTGGTTCTTGAAATTTTGAAAACTGTAGACTAATGCTCATCTAGCCTCGCTAGGTTCATAGTTGGTCCTGAGACTTTGCACCATGTTCCAACGCTTTGCAGCCAGATACTGTACCGTTTGGGCTTCCTGTTATATCCAAGATATGTTATCCTTCATTTGCTTCAAATGAAAATATGAAAGGATTAATTAGTATGTTGTGAATCTCAACGGGCTGGTCTTGGCAAGAGGTAATTTATACTCATTTCTTATAAAACCAATTTTAATTTTTTGGTAGAATTTTTTATTTTGTTTCTTTACATATGTACACCATTAATTGTATTTACATGAAAATAAATGCATGAAATTATTCAACTTACAGTACATGTGCATACCGGTATGTTCATGAACTTGGAAGATGTGGTGGACCCTAGAACAATTCCAAGTTGCATGGAACATGCCATTTCTCCAAATTATTTGTATTGTTTCATATTTTCCAGTCGTGTATCATTATCGCTGAATACACATTACTTGCGTATTGTGACGCGACTGTATATGATGATTTTTTTTGAGACATCATATAAGGACATCGTACACTATTGAAACTGCAAGTTTAACGAACAAGCAACATAGTACAATTCTACAAATATATGACGTACACCAAAAAAAATGTTTTTATTCATTTAATCTGATGAAAGAAAGCACCAGATCCTTAATTATTTGGTTATCATGTTATCTTTTGCACGTACTTTTGATAATATTCTTTGAATTTGTAAAAGGAATAAAGAAAAGAGGCAGAAAAGGTGACTAAAGAGAAGCAAATGAGAAAGGAATGGTTAAGGAAAATAAGAGGAAGCTCGAGTATTTAAAACTATTCATCTTTCTAGCTGTCGTTTATATCTTTATACTCTAAATGGCTCAATATTTTAATGGATAAAAAAGGTTGATTTTAATAAAATGAGTTGCTAAAACAAGAAAACAAATAAAAAGGTTTCATGTCGTATATCTTTTTTTGTTTGTCTTAGACAAATCTCATGAAGACACTGTGTAACCCAATTAAATAAATAAATATTGAACATTTTGATATTGTATATACAAAACACGGGTGTTCAAAACAATAATTATATACAAAACACGTTTTTACTTTTAGAACAAATGATAAACTTTTCGACTTTTTGTTGAAACAGATAAACTTTCGATTATGATAGTATTTCTTGTAAAAAAAGTTTTTCAAATGGCATCTACGCAATAGTCGTATAATTACAAACCATTCATAACTTGTTTGCCCCCAGTTCAATAACCATCCATGTTTTAATTATTTGATATTGACAACATTAGTTTTTTTTTTTTTTGAAAAGGCTTTCATACTTTTTTTTTTTTTTTTTTTTTGATTAACCTGGAGGGATCTCAACCCCCAGGGGACTAACCCCTCGGCACGAGGCAGCCCATTTGGTACTATGGGGAGTTAGATACCCCAATTGCCTGGCCAAACATCACGGCGCATCTGAGGGGAGTCGAACCCGGGACCTCTTAGAAATCCTCGGGACGCGCTCGCTTTCATACTTGACAACATTAGTTATGGATATTAACGTATAAAAAACCATTTGGGTGGCTCTATTTTGATTAGCATGTCTTCGTGAATAATTAAAGCCACATGGCACATGGACTTACGTAAAACTATTTCGCATATTTTAACTATCATATTCTTACAAAAAAAAACTACCATATTCTGACTTTTTAATTTTTATTATGTCGTTATAGAGCATTGATTTACTGAATTTTAAAATTTTTATTATGTCGTTATGGAGCATTGATTTAGATCCATATATATATATATATATATATATATATATATACTTTCACCTTATCCTTAATACATTTATATTTTTTTTGTAACAACCCTTAATACATTTTTTATATATCCACTAATACGATAATTTCATGTATTTTATTAAAGTTCCATTAATCAATTACGTAGAACAGTTCATTAACACGCTACTTGGTTCTTTGTCATTTAGTAATAATGGCACATGGTGTCCACGTCGAGCATCCTAATATTATCAGCTATATAACTGAAACTTTCCAATTCTTCCCGAATCCAGCTGAAAATTTCAATACGCTACTCATGATCAGTAGTGGATTAATCAGTTAACTAACAATACACACAAGTGATTAATTAATTAATCAGTACTAGTAAAACAGATAGTGGACAACAAATCAAGTAACGAGACTCTCCTATAGCTAATCAGACGGTTTACAGAAACAGCTATAGCACATCTGAATCCAACGGCTATCACATCATTCAGTTCTAAGATGTCTCTATTGGTATAGCGTCTCCGTCACGTTAACCCAAACCGCACATTGTTTCTATAAACACCGATCCGCATAGAAAAACGTAAACCTTACGTTTCTATATTAAACTTCACATTTTCTATAATAACCATGACTTCGTCTTATGCGAATCATGAAAATATTAATATCGACACAAATAAATTACAATATTTTGGCTATGTAAGATATGCATGAGCGTTTTTACTCTAAACCGAAGTCCTTATCTTAACTTTAACTGAAAAAATAAAATTCGATATGAACCGTTATACAAAAATATCCTAACAAAATTTAAGAGTTTGACATTTTTGAATTGAAATACAATCTGAATTGAACCGAAATTCGAACTAAGATACTAAAAATATTTAAAATTAATAAAATATGTTAATATTTTTAGATATATATTAAAGTAATTTATATGTTTTGGAGTATTTTAAAGAATTTTTGTAATTTGCTTTATTTATTATTTTGAATATTTTTTACTTAGTTTATGTAGTTTTAATTAGATTTGTGAATAATATATATATTTTTAGTATTTTTTCAATACTTTTAGTTATTTTTCATATTTTTAATTTTTAAAATATATTTTTAAGCATTTGATATAATCCAATCTGAACCGAACCAAATTAAACATAGAACAAATTGAATTGAACCTAATTCGATAATTAGTAAAATTCGAATGAAACTTGTGCATACTATATCGAAAACCGAAAAATTCGAAATAACCAAACCGAATCTGACTGGCTCCCTAGTAACACCCGTACCTAATGAAAAATGCAGCAGCAATTCAATCCAATATTCTTTAGCATTCTTCCATTAAGACAATAAAATATAAGTTCTATTATTAACTAATTATAAAAATCTCACTTTCAATTTCTAGCTTCTAGAACACCTATCTCTATAAAGTGTACTCTCTCTCACATCATCATCATTCATATCACAAGTTCACAACCTGAATACTTCTGTCTGAAAACAATAATACATCACATCATTTTTTTCTTCTCTTCAACCTTAATATTTCTGTAACAATGGAGCTTATCCCTGATCTTCCCGAAACCCTAGCCCGCGAGTGTCTCCTACGCACCTCCTACAAGCAGTTCCTTCTGATCTCCACCGTCTGCAAAGTCTGGAAGCAAGAGATCACCCTCACTGACTTTTTACTACACCGGAAAGCTTCAGGACACAGCCAAGAGCTTGTTGTCTTGTCTCAAGCTCGGGTCGACCCGGTTTCACCACTCGGACCGGGCAAAACCATCCCCACGCCGGTGTACCGGATCTCTGTTCTCGAACCGGAGTCCGGTTTATGGACCGAGCTACCTCCGGTTCCCGGAAAATCCAACGGGCTGCCTCTGTTTTGTAGACTAGCTTCCGTCGGGTCGGATCTTGTCGTGATCGGTGGACTTGACCCGGTCACGTGGCGGACTTCTGACTCGGTCCACATCTTCAGCTTCTTGACTGCCACGTGGCGTAACGGGAGGGACATGCCGGGTGGGCCACGGTCGTTTTTCGCCTGCGCTTCGGATAATGAACGGAACGTGTTCGTGGCGGGTGGACACGACGAAGACAAGAACGCGCTGACGTCAGCTCTTTTGTATGGCGTGGCGGAAGATAGATGGGCTTTATTGCCTGATATGGGCCGTGGGAGAGACGAATGCACGGGGATTTTCCACGCTGGAATGTTCCACGTCATCGGTGGTTACGCCACGGAGGAACAAGGGCAGTTTAGTAAAACCGCTGAATCATTCCACGTCACCACTCAACGGTGGGGTCCAGAAACGAACGACTTTCTCGCTCACGGGATGACTACATGTGCAGGCGGTGGAAAGGGTGAGCTCTACGGTTGCTGCCGTCGTGATCTGATGGTGCTGAATGGTGACACGTGGCAGAAAGTTGGGGACTTACCTGCTGACGTGTGCAATGTATCGTACATGGCGGTAAGGAGGTCCGGGAAGGTGGTCGTGATCGGTTCGGCTCGGTACGGTGAACCAAGTGTAGGGTATAATTGGGATATGAGTACTTCTCGATGGGTAAAACTGGAAACATATGGAAAATTTGAAGGCCACGTTCAAGCTGGTTGTTTCTTGGAGATGTAAACAATGTGGACGACGTTGTTTATAAGAGATGATGCAAGATTGGTCGGTTGGTTTCTCCTAGGTGTGACTGTACAAATATTCTATAGATTTTAAGAAACGGTTATAAGCTTAAATTTTTTGTTGATTGATTTTACATTTTTGTGTGTGTTTAAAGATTGTTGTGTGATGTTACTAAAAGCTACTTAATTGGATAAATTTAAGTTGATTGAAATAAGCTCTGTAGTATTATGATCCACAAAAGATGAGAGCTTCAAAGGATAAAAACATGTGTTTAGCTGAAGCCTAATATAACTAAAATTAAATTTTTTTAGCAACCTTAAGCCTTTTAAGAGATAAGATGATTGTCATGGATAATGAACTTGGTGTTCTCCTATGATAACACAAAAAGTTTCACATACAAAAAAGTGTTCTCCTCTGATGTTATCCAACTTTAACTATTTTAATTTCAAGTCTACATTTAGAATTGTACTACCTTTTAACTTGCCAAGTTTTGTGGGCATTCATGTTGAAGACACACAAAAATAGACCTAGTAATAGTGATCTATTAGAATATCTCTAAGCGGTTTGAACTGCCATCTTTATCTTTTAATTTGAGTTTTTATGATTAACATCTTCCAAAAATGGGGCTAGATTATGTTATATGGTCACCAAAGCCCAACTATTTGGGTCAAATAGTCAGATAGAGGCCCACATTAAGAATGACCAAGCCGAGGAGTAAAATTAATAAACGAATAAAGTAGTTTAGCGAGGTATTTTCTGCAAGTGCCAACGAATATCTATCGAATATTCCAAACATGAACTGTCATTTACTTTCTTTGGATAGACAAATATTTGATGTTTACATCAGAAAACAAGCTGTTATTCTTCCAATTTTTAATAGACAATTAAAAGTAAACGTCATCTTTGATTTTTAATAAATTATTTACATTTTTTGAAAAATGAACCTAGTTAATTACAATGATTCTGTCAAGACAAATGAAGAAATAAGTTACCCGAACTTGTGTCGGTGAGAGATCGAATCAGAGGAGCTGTTTAGACAGGGATATGGAACGTTAGATCAGAGGGATATGTACACACGACCCACCAATCCAAGGGTCGTGATCTATTTGAGGTGGTAATAGACCCCAACTTACCCGCAGGAATATCATGGGACCGCTCCTTAACTCTTGCATGGATCACTTGGTTTGGTGTACTGTAGACCCCTCACTTTCTCTCTTCAATATAACAAACAAATTATTTTTAGCAAAAAACAAATTATTATTTTTATACTGCATGATTTCCCACCGCTATATTCCATATACGCAAATAATAAAATCTAGATATTTTACGTTTTTAATACCAACTAGCCTTTAATCCGCGCGTCCGCGCGGGTGTTATTTTTATTATCAAATATTTTAAACAATTTGTTTGATATAATTGTATATAGTTGAAATTTAATATTCGATATTCATTATCCGAATCAGGATCCACTCTTATCCATTCCAAAAAACGGATATTCAAGGTCCGAATCGGGATCCGGATAGTGATTTTATGGATTCGGCGAATTTGAGTACAAATCTAAATAGTAAAATTTTAAGTATGGATATTCGGATCTAGGTATAGATCCGGATATTAAATATTTTAAATTTAATTATATTTTTATAAGTATATTATATATATTTTATAAGTTAAAAATAATTTTATTAAATTTTAATGATTTTAAGTTTTTTAAAATAATAATTTTAAATAGACTAAATAAATATTTAATAGATAATTTTTTATTTTTTTATTTTAAAAAAATAGGTTTAGATATCGGTGGGTATTCAGTCGAATATCCTAATCCTGAATATCCAGAAAGCTTAAATCCATTGTATTTAGATGATACATTGTATTATATGGTGATTAAATTAAAAAATATGTGTTTGTTGTGTTTTATTTTATTTTGTTAAAAATTAATATTTAGATGTTTGGATGCAAAGATAATATCAATGGCATTCTTTGTAAATATTAGGTAGAATTAAGGGGAATTTCTTATTTGTACTCCTCTTTTAATAGATTAGACTAGAGACTAACCCGCACACCCGTGCGGGTGTTAGTATTTTTGTTTTTGTAAATTGATATTTGTTTATTATGATTAGTGTTATATATTTACATATATCATCATATAACTAATTATATATTAGTTATTTTAGTATTTTTAAGTTTTTATACATCAAAATTGAACTCGAATCGAATCATGTAATATGATTATTTTGGTTATTTGGTATTTTTAGTTTGGATACAACATACCTAAATCGAATTGGATAATATAATTACTTTTGGTAAAAATTCGAACATCAGATTCATTGGTTGTTTGGATATTTTAAGTTCTTATACATCAAATTTGAATCTACCCAGATATGGGAGGACGCGACTCGAACCCACCTCAAAAATTATAATACCCGAACAAAGCTTAATTTCAAACACACTAAAACCCGAAACCCAAAAGAAATGATTCGTACCCAAACATGTACTTGATATTGTAAACAAATAAAAAAACTCTTTATTAATTATTTTGAATTCTTATCATAAATAGAACAGTTTCATTCAAACATGTCAAATTATTATGGTTAACATGTAAAATAAATATTGTCGAATTATCATGGGTAAAAGGAATTAATTAAGTAGTTAAGAAAAGTGAAAAAGTACTTAAAAGATGTATTAAAACACTTCAAAATAGATAAATTCTGTTTTGTTCTTATGTAATAAGTGCTATTAAATTATTTAGAAAATACAATAAAAGAAATGGTTAGAATTAGTTAAACTGAATGAAAATATGTAAGAAACCATTTAAAAATAGATAATTATTATTTTATACTGATTAACACTTTAAATTAATGTCGTTGGATTATATAATAAATACAATTAATGTAGTGATTAAAAATGAGTTAATAAATGTAGAAACTATCATAAACTACTTAAAAATAGAAAACCTTTTTGGTACTTTATTTTCAATAAGATATAATATATATATAGATAGATATATATATATATATATATATATATATATATATATATATATATATATATATATATATATATCATATATGGTTTGTAAAGAATATGGAATTTAATACAAATGATATTTTCGTTTCTGTTTTCTTTTGAAAAAAATATTCGGCTTTTCATTTTCAATTTACAAATTTTTAAATTTAAACAATAAAAATATGATAATTAAAGAATACGGATTAAAAGAATGATATTTTCTATTTAGATGGTAGCTAAAAATTAGGCACACGTTACGCTATTTTTGATAATATCATAAATTTTATGAATACTATGTGGAGTTGATAAAGATTGTGAATATCCAAAAAGGTAAAGTGTATTTAATATTGTAAAATATTCTGTTTAGGCATCTCATTTATTTTTTCTTTCCCCAAAGTAGTTTGATAAATTTACTAACCATACGCTAGTATGTATAAAACAAAGTCCATGGTGTGGTAATGATTTCGTCTATGATATAGTATATGATAGCGTTGATCAAATATGAAAACATAAGAAACGGTTTAAAATTAAACCATCACTGTTGATCCCAGATACGAAAACACAAATCAAAGCACTGTTATTTTATAAACCACTAAATAGTCACAAACACACAAACATGACTATTTGAAAAAAATTGTTTATGAAATGTCAGTCAATTAAATAAATGTTATGCTGATTTTGAGTGGGGTTATTATGCTCTGTAACCAGCTATTAAATAGGGATTGAAAAACACAACTGCAAGAGGAGATCGAACAGAATATTTTGTTTGGTTGTTTGGGTTGGAGTGAATTTAACAGCAATCTAGTTAATCTCTATACTGAATATTAGGCTGTATTAAATAATAAATGTTTATGTTAAATTAACAGTTATTAACTCAGTGGCATGTACTTGTAATTATTAGAGTAAAATGAGGGTTAATTTTTTTTTGTACTTCACTTTTAATAGATTAGATAAATATCTATCAATGGATAAAAGAATAAAAAAAAAGACCGCATGTTCTTGTAATAAATTCACGTCTATACGAACCAATGAACCAAGAGCTTTTGGTTTAGGGGTAATAGAACTCCAACTGAAATGTTAGTTTTGGATTTAAGTCGCCTTGGTCATCTTCCCGTCTATAACCGTGCATGTCCAAGTAAAAGATTTTGTGGGAATTAGTATGGACTTACCGCATGAAGATTAGTCTGGGTTTACCGCATGGAATCCCTACGATTAACAAAAAAAAAAAAATCACGTCAATATATCACAAACCACCCTTAAACATTCTTACCTATAAACAAATGACGACTCCGTCACTCACTTTTGATGACAAAAAAACTGTTCATGTATACTCCATATATGTTTACTACGTGATCATTTTATGGAGATTTTTTTTTTTTTTTTGAACTGATTTTTTATGGAGATTTTCACGTACTTTTTAATGAGATTGACTGATACATATCACCATTTTATGGCCTTGTCAATAAGAACATAGAGATGTCACCAAACTTTTTTTTTATGGCATTGTCAATAAGAACACAGAGATGTCACCAAACTTTCTTGGGCTTTGTTTGCCTTAATTTGAAAACATTATAATTAGTTTATTACTGATTACAACAGGGACGACAAATATCTTCTAATCATAATAATCATGGAAAGTCTATAAATCATATACAGTGTAAAATCATTAACTTATTTCTTAATTAATTATTGCTATTTTAATTAGTTGGAATTGGTTTGAATTCTACGTTTACATACCCGCACGATGGACATATAACCTATCCCATATATATAATTTATAAATAAAGGAAACTAAATTGTGATTGAGAAAGATCCAAGACCTAACCACATAGACATAAGCACGAGTGGTCACTACTACTCACTGATTCAATAAAAATAATAAATGCTAACTAAAATCCACAACAATAAAAAATTAATTAAGAAATATTTTTTAAAGAGTATTTATCCGACTGGAAAGTTGCACACCATTCAATACATATAAATACGTTAGCCGCTCGAAAAGGAATCCTCTATATCCTCTCAGAGCTCTTAATTCTTTGTAAAATTGTGAGGAAAATATATTTATCTATATACGGTAGAGTTCATTGTATCTTGCTACACCTATCATCCTTCGCATAAAGATGAGTTAAATAAACCTCATTGAGGATTTGGAATCCAATCCTAATAGAACCTAATGCAAAGTACATTGCACCACTATAGAATCGATTCCTATAACACGAATACGAGTTTTAAAATATATTTCTATTACTTTTTCCTTTTGATAAAATATTAAAAACTTACTTTTAAAAATTCTAGACCTTTTAATTCATGATCTTCAACATTTTTTTAAATCAATAAATTATTATTTAAAATCATACTACTTCGTAGTAAAAGCATTTTGAATCCAAAAATAAAAAACCAACATAGTAATCCGCACACACATATATGTATATATATATATTACAATTTCATGAAATAAAAAATATATTATATATTTCATTAAGTTACATGTAAATTACTTTTGATTTGGCTAAAATAAAAGTTCATTATGTTTTTTTTTCAAACTGAAATATTATGTATTTTCATTTAATACTAATTATAAAATGAATCTAGGATCCTCCAATCTGCATTAGATCCGGATAATGTTCTTATGTTTGCTTTATCAAACCAAAACAAATGATTTTGTATTTTATCTTATGTTAAGTAGATTCAAAAATTTAATTGAGGCAATTCTCATGTTTTATTATATTATAGTTAGACAAAATTAGATGATAAAATGTTGATTATATATATGTTAAAATTTAATTATTATCGGAATTAATCTGTTTATTTTAGTATCTAGTTGGTTAAAGTATTCATGTTATTATTATTATTATTGTTGTTATGATATATATTAATAATAACATTTAACATTTAAAATTACACTTTTTATATAACTTTAAATTAATAGATTATATGATTTTGTTGACAAAAAAAAAGAGTAATCATCAAATGATTTAACTATATCCATATCTGACTGTACATTGAATCACCCTTTGAAAATTACGCCGAGGATTTAATGACGTAGTTAGTATAAATACAATCACTCTCTTCAAATACTCGAATATACCATTGGATATAATCATAATAATCTTCACCTAATTTATTAATTTCAATAAGTGTTAAAAAAAGCAAACTAGTTAATGTACACCACGAAGACGATTGACTACAAAAATCAGACGAGCGCTAATCCTATACTTCACCATCGGACGGATGTTAGCGCATTGATAAATGCTTAAACCCTAGAACCAACGGTTACGATTAAATCAAGCGCCACGGGTGTAGCGTAAAAAACGGTGTACCTAACCGCACCAGATTCTGAATGGGAGCATCCAAGTGTTATAAAAAACGACACGATATCCTCATTTCAGTCTCATCGAAACACTTTCTATCTCCTCCCTCTGTGTTGTTGTTGTTGTCTCTGTATATCTTTTTGTACGGAGAGATGGTGGCGTCAGCTTTTCTACCGGAGCTCTGGACGGAGATCCTGATTCCTGTCTGTGCGGTGGTCGGCATCGCTTTCTCGCTCTTCCAGTGGTTCATCGTCTCTCGTGTCAAAGTCTCCGGCGACCAAGGCGCGTCGTCTTCCGGTGGTGCTAACAATGGGAAGAATGGTTATGGAGATTACCTTATCGAGGAAGAGGAAGGTGTTAACGACCAGAGTGTTGTCGCTAAGTGTGCTGAGATTCAGACAGCTATATCTGAAGGTAAGATCTTGTGTAACTCTGTTCAGATCTCACTGTGGTTGTCTTAGATCTGGCTATGTTTGGTTTTGTTCTAGGTTTGGTAAGTGATTGAAGGTTATTGATAAGGACTTTAAACCCTTACTAGTTTAGTATCTTTTAATAAGACAATGGAATCTATTATTTGGGATCTGATTTGGTGTGTTTGGGAACAGGTGCAACTTCATTCCTGTTCACGGAGTACAGATACGTTGGTGTTTTTATGGTGTTCTTTGCTGCTATTATCTTTGTGTTCCTCGGCTCTGTGGAGGGATTCAGCACAGAGAGCAAGCCTTGCACCTACGACGAGACCAAAACTTGCAAGCCTGCGTTGGCTACTGCAGCTTTCAGCACCATTGCTTTCATTCTCGGTGCAGTCACCTCTGTTCTCTCTGGTTTCCTTGGCATGAAGATTGCCACGTATGCTAATGCTAGGACCACTTTGGAAGCGAGGAAAGGTGTTGGAAAGGCTTTCATTGTTGCGTTCAGGTCTGGTGCTGTGATGGGTTTCCTTCTTGCCGCTAGTGGGCTGCTTGTGTTGTACATTACCATTAATGTGTTCAAGATCTATTATGGTGATGACTGGGAAGGTCTTTTTGAGGCTATTACTGGTTATGGACTTGGTGGGTCCTCCATGGCTCTCTTTGGACGTGTTGGTGGTGGAATCTACACTAAAGCTGCTGATGTTGGTGCTGACCTTGTCGGTAAAATCGAGAGGAATATTCCTGAAGACGATCCAAGGAACCCAGCTGTAAGTACATCTTTTAACCCAGCTTTTGCTTTTCAGAAAACGTTTGTGACGTTGTTTTGTCGGTTATGTTACAGGTCATTGCTGATAATGTGGGTGACAATGTTGGTGACATTGCTGGTATGGGATCTGATCTCTTTGGGTCGTATGCTGAAGCTTCATGTGCCGCCCTTGTTGTTGCTTCCATCTCTTCCTTTGGTATCAACCATGATTTCACTGCTATGTGCTACCCATTGCTCATCAGTTCAATGGGTATCTTGGTTTGTTTGATCACAACTCTCTTCGCAACTGACTTCTTTGAGATTAAGGCTGTTAAGGAGATTGAGCCAGCTTTGAAGAACCAGCTCATCATCTCAACTGCTATCATGACCGTTGGAATTGCTATTGTGTCATGGGTTGGCTTGCCGTCTTCCTTCACCATCTTCAACTTTGGAACACAAAAAGTCGTACAGAACTGGTAATGACCCTTCTTTCTTTGCAAATAGATTGTATGGTATGCAATATTCTAATTATGGTGCATAATTTTGGATTCTAGGCAACTATTCCTATGTGTTTGTGTTGGTCTTTGGGCTGGACTCATCATTGGTTTCGTCACTGAGTACTACACTAGCAACGCCTACAGGTAAGAAACTACTTTCACAATCTTGATTACCATTATTTCCAGCTGGCAGGACAACTCTAATGTCCCTGTGTTCTTGCAGCCCTGTGCAAGATGTTGCAGATTCATGCAGAACTGGTGCAGCCACCAATGTTATATTCGGACTAGCTCTTGGTTACAAATCCGTCATCATTCCAATCTTTGCTATTGCTATCAGTATCTTCGTTAGTTTCAGCTTTGCTGCTATGTATGGTGTTGCTGTCGCTGCTCTAGGGATGCTCAGTACCATCGCCACTGGTTTGGCAATTGATGCTTACGGTCCCATCAGTGACAATGCTGGTGGTATTGCTGAGATGGCTGGAATGAGCCACCGCATCCGTGAAAGAACTGATGCTCTTGATGCTGCTGGAAACACCACTGCCGCTATTGGAAAGGTACGTGGCCTTAAACCATGTCCTCAGGAGATTGTCTTTTGCTTTTGATGTAATGTGACATGTGATTCTGATTTGTGTGTTTAGGGATTTGCTATTGGCTCTGCTGCGTTAGTCTCCTTGGCTTTGTTTGGTGCCTTTGTGAGCCGTGCAGGAGTACACACCGTAGATGTTTTGACCCCTAAGGTTATCATTGGTCTGCTTGTCGGTGCCATGCTTCCTTACTGGTTCTCAGCCATGACAATGAAGAGTGTGGGAAGTGCAGCTCTTAAGATGGTTGAAGAAGTTCGCAGGCAGTTCAACACCATCCCTGGACTCATGGAAGGTACCGCGAAACCCGACTATGCAACATGTGTCAAGATCTCCACCGATGCTTCCATTAAGGAAATGATTCCCCCTGGTTGTCTTGTCATGCTCACACCTCTCATTGTTGGTTTCTTCTTTGGTGTTGAGACCCTCTCTGGTGTTCTCGCCGGCTCCCTTGTTTCCGGTGTGCAGGTATATATTCTCTTCTCAGTTCTCTTGTGAATAACTTAGTATTATTAAGCATATGCTCATCCACGTTCTTGTTTTATATAAACAGATTGCCATCTCTGCATCTAACACTGGTGGTGCCTGGGACAACGCCAAGAAATACATTGAGGTACGGAACTGATTCAAACCATTTTTAAGAGATGAAATCAAATCCTTAAGCATTGAGAGTTATTTTCAGGCTGGTGTGTCAGAGCACGCAAAGAGTCTAGGACCAAAGGGTTCAGAGCCACACAAGGCAGCTGTGATAGGTGACACCATTGGAGACCCATTGAAGGATACCTCAGGACCTTCGTTGAACATTCTGATCAAACTCATGGCTGTTGAATCACTTGTCTTTGCTCCCTTCTTTGCCACTCACGGTGGTATCCTTTTCAAATACCTCTAAACTCAAACTTGAGTGAAAGAGGAAGATGATCATGATGATGATGATGAAGAAGATGATGGAGATCCTCTTTCTTACCATTCTTATTTTCGTTTTGAGTAGGGTGGTTTAAACAAAACCTGTTTTTGTTGATGAGGGGCTCATTTAAAGAACCAACCAAATGATGTTTCTCTCTCTGTCTCCTTATCACTTTTTGTGTTGTCTAGAATTTAGAAATCCACCAAGTATTTGAGACTTGTTTTTTAGCTTCTGCCTGCTCTGTTTCTTATAGTGTTTTTGTCTTCGACTTCTTTCATAACATTATTACACAAACAATAGGTGGACACACACCTTTAGTTTCTACCTAAGACCCTCGGCTCCAGCCATAACCCTAGTGATCTTAGCCTGTCTCTCAACTTCAAGCTTGGTCCTTTCCACAGCAAGCTTGTCGTCTTTGCTCGTTAGCCTAAACATCATCAAGACACTCTCCTCTCACATCACAACACTCTCCTTTCATCGTCAACGGGAACAAAGTGTGGATCACAGGATCAGATTTCACCAAAGACACAAACTTTGTGTAGACAAGCTCAACCTTATCCACCTCCTCGCTCACAAACAACGAGAACACATCATCTGCAATCACTTGAGCTTCTTTCGTTTGGGAAGACAGAGTTGGAAACTCTTGATTTGAGGGGATAAGAGTAGAGAAAGAGAACTTGTGAGGCCTTTTCTAATTATAATGTTTTACGAGGGTTTATTATGGAGTTTAGTTTAGGTCTATTTGAGTTTAGTTTTGATTTAAGTTTCGTTCAAATATTTATAAATTCTGATTCTGATTCGGTATAGATGTTCTTAAGTTCATATTTTAAATTTTTTATTAAATTAGAAAATATAAATAGATTTTAAAATCAAAGCCTAAAATTAAAATAATAGCCAACATAAATTTAGATAACTTAAAACTAAATATTTAAACTGAAATAAAACTTAGTTTGATTTAGATATTTTAGTGAAAAACAAGTAAATAAATATTCATAGCATTTTAAATATTTTTGGCTATTTTATATATTTATTTATGATTATTTTAATATAAATATATTCATATATTTTAAATATTTTATAGAAACTAAATCTATAAAAATAATATATTTAAGTATATAATTATAATTAATATTTTTTTGGATATATTTTAGATATTAAAATATTTTTGTTAAGACATTTTTACTGGTAGCTTCTCGCCAGTTCTATAAAGTCAAAATATATAAAATATTGTAAAGTAAGGTGAGAGGAGTAAAATGCCAGTTGTTTTTCTTTGACGAAGTACTCTCTCTTAAAAGTAGAGATATTCAAAAACTATTTTTCATTGGTTATTTTTTTTATATCTTAAAAACTTTATTACATTAAAATATTATATTGAAGAATTTTTTTTGGAAGTACTGCACCTTTAAAGATGCTCTTAGAGTCATGTTTGGTCTTTGTTTAGTTATTATTTAATCAGATCTATTATTTATCTTTGTTTTTGTTTGTTTAACGCTCTTAGAGTAATGTTTGGTCTTTGTTTAGTTATTATCTAATCAGATTTATTATTTATTTTTGTTTTTGTTTAGTTCAAATTTATTATTATTATTTTTAAATGAGATTCAGTTGGGGATCCGGATCCGGATCCAGTCCTAGTTATACAGATGTGATAAACGTGGGAAGCATAAGTCAACATGATGGCAAAGTCTTTTAATTTTAATTTATTTGATGGTCCTTGTACTTGTGGTATTCATCAAATTCGATCTTCTTCCTCATATAGCTTCTCGTCTTCTCCATCTTCTTCCACAAAGTTGGAGCCTTTACATAAACACTCCTCAAAATCACCACCAATCTCATCCCACAATGCTGCTCCATTTCTCCCCCACGAAACCCCTCTTCTCCCCACCCACCCTCCGCCCCGTCGCCCCCCCTCCTCCGCCGCGCTCCCTCCGCATCCGAGCCATCGACGCCGCACAGAGCTTCGACTACGAAACCCACCTCAAATCCGAGTACAACAAATCCACCTCCCTCAAAATCGCCGTCCTAGGGTTCGGAAACTTCGGCCAATTCCTCTCCAAAACCCTAATCCGCCACGGCCACGACCTAATCACCCACTCCCGCTCCGATTACTCCTCCGCCGCCTCCTCAATCGGCGCCCGCTTCTTCAACAACCCTCACGACCTCTGCGAACAGCACCCCGACGTCGTCCTCCTCTGCACATCCATCCTCTCAACCGAATCCGTCCTCAGATCCTTCCCTTTCCAGCGTCTCCGCCGCAGCACCCTCTTCGTCGACGTCCTCTCCGTCAAGGAGTTCCCAAAAACCCTCTTCCTAAATACCTTCCCAAAGAGTTCGACATCCTCTGCACTCACCCAATGTTCGGACCAGAGAGTGGGAAACACTCCTGGTCGGGACTCCCTTTTGTTTACGACAAGGTAAGGATAAGAGATGAAGTTTCCCGACACGAGAGGTGCGAGAGGTTCTTGAAAGTGTTCGAGAGTGAAGGGTGTAGGATGGTGGAGATGAGCTGTGAGGAGCATGACAAGCACGCGGCGGGGTCTCAGTTCGTGACGCATACAATGGGGAGGGTTTTGGAGAAGTTTGGAGTTGAGAGTTCTCCGATTAATACAAAAGGGTATGAGACGTTGCTTGATCTGGTGGAGAACACGTCGAGTGATAGCTTTGAGCTTTACTATGGGTTGTTTATGTATAACCAGAATGCGCTTGAGCAGTTGGAGAGGTTGGATATGGCGTTTGAGTCTATTAAGAAGGAGTTGTTTGGGAGGTTGCATCAGGTTTATAGGAAGCAGATGTTTGGTGGTGGTGGTGGTGGTGAGGTGAAGAGGACAGAGCAGAAGTTGCTTAACAATGGTGGTGTTGTTGTCCCGGTGAAAGAGGAGTCGTCTTCGTCATCTTCTTAAGACTACAATGTTGTTGTTTTTGGTTCTGAATAAAAGAATATCTTTTTTGGGAAATAATTGAGTGTTTGTGTTCATATCAGTTATGAAAAAGTTGGTAATCATTTTGCTGTGTTATCAGACTATTGTAACCAGGCCTGGACACATTTATCTACACAACTAAATTTTATAAATGTCATGGACAGATCTTTTATTTCTGGAAAGGAAAAGTTGAAACTGAATCGAACTAAAAGCTACAGATTGTATACTTAAATTATTAATTATATTTTAAAATATTATTTATAAATTAAATTAATCGAAAACTGAAATAATTTAAATATTTTTTATTCAAAATATTTTATTTGAATATTTGATATTTTTATTTGAATAATTTGAATTATCGGATATTTAATTTGAAAAATCTAGTTATCTTACATCTTTATTTGTATTATTTGAAAAAAATCAGAATCGGCAGAACATAATTGGACTTGAATAATTCAAATATTAGTCGGTTTCCAATATTACTAAATGAACCATTAAATAACCAATTTTGTAAATAACTGAACATTTTCAAAATTTGTAAGCCAAAAAATCAAAATACTCGAATCGAAACCGAACATCCATACCAATGGTGCAGTCAGTGCATTATCATATTCAGGTAATAAGAGAGCACACAGAATTAAGTGGCGTATATTGTAAAATGAACATAAAGAGTGATCAGCTTTTGGGATCTCTTTGGTTTGTTTATTAACTGAAGTAAACAAACGTCAACAGAAACTAATTACTCTTGTAAATGCATGTAAATTCTAAGTACCGCCTGCATGAAAAATCTTTTGTCACAAGAAACAACTTTACTACTAAATTACGGTGAATATATGTTACATCTAAACATATCTCAGGATCATGAATCTTTCTACCAAAAAGATAAAAAAGAAAGACTTTAAAAGAAGAAAGAGAATCGTAGAGGTAGGAGAATCTAATGATCAGATCATCTCTGTGGCTGATCAGATGCACCAGAGGCTCCAACGGATGGTGCAGCCACTGCACCACTTGCAGACCCGTTCTCAGCAGGTGGAGCCACTCCCCATTTACCTTCCGACTCAACTGGTTCGAATATATGAACTCCTCCGTCTGAGAGACCAACTGCAAACATGTTTGGTTCTTGCGGATGTGCCGCAATCACCAGAGGATGTACGTTCGAGTTGCTGCACAAAATGAACAACGAAAGTTTCATCAAGATTTACTCTCTTTTCTTGTGAAGAAAATTCAAGATTCCTCTGTTGTTTACCTGAGACTAGCTGGTAGATACGCAGAAGGGTTCACTCGGCAACGCAATCTTAGATTTGCAGAGGTAAATACACAGATTGTTGCATCCATAAAACTCGCGTAGATCAACTGGCTATCACATGAGAACGTGGCATGAGTGATTGGAGCTGATGATTCCCTCACTGGCCACTGAAACAAGTCGATACAACCATTAATCAAATGCAATACATTTTAGATCTTGAAGAGAAAGAGAATAGGACTGTAACTAGAATACCTGTTTCATGCATTCGAGCTTGGTTGTTTCATAAATAGCAAGCTGTGTCTCGTGCACCACGAGGAAGTGAGCTTGATCTTGGTGGAACTGAACACGCGTGTCTGAAGGTGCAGTGTTTGGTCTTCCCTGTGGAAGTGGCAGAACCTTGCTTCTTTGCTTCTCCCATCCATCTGTGTTCCAAACACAAAGCTGCAAACAAAAAGAAAAATTCCAAACCGTTTAAACAGACTGTTGGATCTTATCCCATTGATTCTCAAACATGGCTTGAAGGCGCGAACCTGAGCATCAGCACCAGATGAAACTAGCACATTTAACACATTGGAGAAGGCAAGACCAGTTATTCTCTTTGAATGACCTTTAAGCTTACTCTTCACCTGCACAAGCAAACAAGGAGTATGTTGACCATCATATCAACAAACAAAACAATTCTTCTCTGGAGATTTTGATTCATTACCTCATCAACACGGACATTATAAATCTGAATAGTACTGTCATCCATTCCAATAGCAATGATATTGTTGTCTTGAGGATGGAAAGCAAGAAAAGTTGCAGCAGGTGGTGGTGGCATGAAAGTAGCCATCGTCTGCACATTATCAGCCAAGAACAGTCAATGAATCAAGATGCATACAAAAACATCAAACCTTAAGCATATTGTGTATCCACATTACCTTAAATGTCATCATGTTAAATAAGGAGATCTTTCCTCCGGAGGCTGACATTACATACGAATCATTCTTGGATAAAGCAAAACAAGGCACAGCTTCCTCAGGGTTGTTTTCAGCAGCGTCGTTAGTCATGAGGATCCCACTTGCTGGTTGCCATTGCTGAGGTGGTAAAGAAGCTGTCGCCTACACGAATGAATCATGGGATATTAAACAATTTATCACTATATGACCAAGAAAGTTAGAGAGAGTCAGTCACTTTTACCTTTCCAGTTGCGTTGCGCTCATTCCTCTGCCATTTCCATAGCAGATGAATAGCGTTTGACGCCAAAGCCAAGATAGCGTTTCCTGAATTGGTGAAAATCAATCTTGATATCTGCAAAAAGTTATCGGTTTATCATCAGAAAAAACAAAAGAAAACATTGATCAGAAAATGTATATTGATATACCTTAGCGACTCTCAGATTCTCAGGGAGTCTCAATGACCTGCACTGAGAAGGCTCGCTGACTTCAGTAAGCTTCCATATCTTAGACTTATCATTTGATTCCTCTGTAATCACTGGCTTCACATCCACCATATTCCTCGTATCTCCATTCTATAAAAAGAGAGTGACGATGAATGATGTAAAGATGGAATAGGAATGAGTGAAAGAACAAAGAAAACGTTAGATAATTACCATTCCTTGGACTGAAACCACATTGGCAGATCGATCTGCTGCAGCACTTGTAGCAGCAGCTGCAGCTGCCGCTGCAAGGCTGTTTATTGCAGGCTGCATACGTTGAAATGAAGTGTTAAAGAAAAGAAGTAATCTAAAGCTTAGCTTAGTTTATAAGTACCTTGGAGGATTCAGATGAAACGTTCTCAAAAGTGTGCAATAGTCTTAGACCATCTGAGTTTGCCATAACCTTGATCACATTCTCGTTTCCAGACACAGCCAAGAGAGAGCCTTCCTTGTTAAACCGGATACGCGGGCTTGCCTGGAGACCTCCATCGCCATCAATGGCAGTTAAAAGCTGTACATTGTCCATATCCCAGAACTTGATGGAGAAGTCATCACCTGCAGCTAGATAACGGTTTTTAGTTGTATCAAACTGCACAACACCGAGAGAACGCTTGTGGAATCCTTGATAAGTTCTTTTAACAGCTCCTTCACTTTCATTCCACTCAACTATGTAAGACTCTCCATCTTTACTCGTTCCACATGAGAATAGCCTAGTTCCATCGGCACTATACGCCATTGTAGTACACCAGCGACCAGGTGCATCATAGTCAACTCGAGAACCCATATTATCATACAACCATGCCTTAATTTTCCCATCGAGAGCTGTAGAAAATATGAACTTGAAGACAGAAGAAAACTAAAAGTCAGAAAACTAGAACATGTAACAGAAGGGAAGGAGATCAATGGATAGCTGGTTAAGCTTACCTGAATGTTTTCCTTGTAGTGAGGACAAACAGAGTAAACAGGAGCTTCATGGCCTTCAAAAATATGTCTTTTGACACCAGTTGCAGCGTCCCAGACCTTGATGGTTTTGTCATCACCACAGGTTATCACACACAGTTGCTTGTTTGGCGTCGAGAAGGAAATATCATTCACACCACCAACGTGAGCATCAATCTGAAACAATCACAACATTACAAGACAATCTCCACAGCAAAAAAAAAAAGATCTCAAAAGAGGCTTGTCAATGTTAACCTCAAGGTGTTGCCTCATGTCTTCACCTCCATGATAAGAGTATAATTGCACAATATGTCTCGAGTAAGCAACTCCTGCGTTTGAGAACGTAGGGCAGAGTTATATAGTTGCATTCTTGCACACATCTAAACTTAAAGATGGATTCTTTACCGAACAAGGAACCGTCTGGGCTCCATATCACACGGTTGACAGAAACTACAGGCTCTTTCACCAGAGCAGCCTGAAGATACAAATAATTTAGTTGCTAGAGATTCATAACATGTATACCAATATTGAAATGTTGTTGGTATGCATAGGCACCTGTAAGGGCATTGAACATTTACTTATATCCCAGACTTTGAAGGTCTTCTGTACTAATCTTTCCCGAGAACCAACTTCCCACAGCCCGATGTCTCCTACATTTGTACCAACTGGTACAACGATAAAATCCAATTTAGAACTACACTGATGATTATTGTTATTACATAGAAGCTCATAAACAGACCTAGAAGTAGAGTCTGTTTTATTGGATGGAAATCCATGCTCATTGGAGATGAGCCCTGAGTCAAGGTTCTTGCAACTGTCTTGGGCAAGTCATCAGGTGCTTTGAAAGCTGGATTGTGACCATGAGCCTGCCCTGGAAATGACATTGGCAACATGTTCACACCTAGACTCACCTCTTCAGAGATTCCCATGGGCCTTGTTCTTTTTGAGACATGTTCAGACTCTGCTGATGGGTAGTCTAAAGCAGGATTAGTTGGAGGCGTTCTCGGGTGCTTCAGTGCCGCTGAAAGGAGCTCCATTGTTAGCACATTGCATAGAGATCACACACAGTTTACATGAAAGGAACACAAGTAGTACCTGGGATAGATGGACCACCAAGAGCAATGGCTCCAGCAGACACAGCTGGATGTGGGACAGAGGATGGACTAGACATCCAACCAGCAAGAGGAGTTGGAACAGGTGAAGCTGTTGTTTGAAATGGCTGGAGAGATAGAGACATTCAAACACTTAACCTCAGGAGAAAAGCAAGTACAAAAAAAAGATAGAGACTTAGCTTACCCCGTGTGCGCCTAAAGGAGGAAACCCTCCAGCTTTTGGTAATCCACCAAGCAGTGGATTGCTCACAGGAGATGGAGCTCGTGCACCATTTGGAGGACCACACGAATGATCAACAAAAAGAGTCTTTATATCCGGATTTGGCCTTGGGTTTTTACAAAGCTGATGTTGCCAATTTAAGCTGCAAAGTTATGCATTAACAAAAGAAGTAATGAGTTAAATGCTAACAACTTAAGACAAAACGAGTAAGTGGCAAAGCAATTAAACCTCTGGTTGATCAGAGTCCTCAGCCTTGAGTTTCTAAGAGTAGGAAACTGCAGTTTATCACGGAACAACGGATTCGCCTCAATAAGCTTCTTGAGTTCTACCAACATTATTGATCTTGCTGACTTAGTGTCCCCATACTTGGATAACTGTTCATTCTCCCTAAAAGTTCATCAAAACTCAAAAACACTTTAACACTCTGTCTTTAACTCTATCACTCTGGACTGCATTAACCAAATATGAGTTTACCTGAAGTTCTCTAAAGTCAAGAGCTGAGTTATTTCTTTGAAAAGCTCCTCGTTAAAAGTTGAAAACACTTTCAAATCCTTCACTAGTATCTCCACAGCCTTGGGACGATCATGCCTTGACCAAAAAAAAAAACACAACTCAAAACTCTTTCTCTCTTATTAAAAACAAAGACAAAGCTCCATCATCACTACTACTTACTTATCCAAAGCCTCGAGATACTTCTGCTTTCTTATCTCAAAGAATATCTTCATAGAGTATCTATTATCATCTACTTTAGTGAAACCAGAGAGATACTTCTCAACCTCATCCCAGTTCCCACTATGAACCTCATCCTCAAAGTACTTCATATTGAAGAAAAATCCAGATTCTTGTTCAAGCCTTCAACATAATACAAAACCAATGAGCATTATTAACCAACACAAAGAGCTAGGACAAGACTAGATCAAAGGAGACAAGAGTTACTTGTGAACAGTCTCTTTAAACTTCTCTTCATCTAGAAACTGTAAGATCAGGAACACAAGCTCTCTACTAAGAGAAGACATAGACTCTCAGATGCACAACACTATCACCAGATCTGCAACATATACAATGGCCACCATTAACATAAACGCTAGGTTTCGTTCCAGATTATATTAAATTAAAAAATCAAAACTTTTATCTGAAAATATATCCATAAACTTCGCATCTCTGCAGATAACGATAAATCAGTAAATAAAAATTAAAACTTTCCTGGAATTAGACATGGAAATTATATAGCTTTTTTAAAAAGAGATTCTTTTTTTTTACCATTAAAAAACAGAGACGAAGCTTTTACTTACCATGAAGGAAGAAAGAGATCGATGAAGAAGAAGAAGAAGATGGATTGATTTTTTGGACTCAAAGAAAGAAAGAAAATAAATAAAGCTTCTTCCTTTATTTTCTCTCTCTTCGAGATATAAATACGGACATTAACACACTTGCAGAAATGGAGATTTTAATAAGAGAAGGTGACAGATAATTAGATGCTGATAAGTGTCATAAGCTATCACTCTAAGAGAAGCTAACGGAGTGATACGTAGAGTCGCTTATCCCTAGGAGTTAATCGGCTACGTTTCTCGAAGTTATCAGCTCGGAATATTAGTTGCCAGCTGGAGTGCATCTTGGGGTGTGATCGTCTACGTCACATGCGGTTATATATTTGTCTGTGTGACCGTTGATTTGGTATGATGGCGCGGAGGATGAAGATCTAACGGTTAGAGTTTCATTCAATGTGTCAGATTTGTCCTGAGATCCCTCGTGGCACGACAAAAGCTTTTATTTATAAAGAGTTCTTTTTAACCCTCGAGGTTGACTAATATTACGGATATGACATTGAGAGCCAATTGCCTCTTCAGATGCGGTATTCATCACATCGAACATCACGTGATGGAGAAATGTTCAACTCGTAATAAAGAGTATCAGAATAATTTATAATAATTCTTTTAATACTCTCTCCAATGTTTTTATATTTAACGTTTTAACAGTATGCATATAGATTAAAAATCTTTATTTTTTTTCTAAATAAAAACATTATAATTATTTACCTAAACAGTTCACCTAATAAAAAAATAAAAACTATAACTATTAGCCATTTAACATTAGTTACTAATAAATTTTACATAAAATTTTAAAAATATCAAATAATTTAAAATAATTTTTTTTTTAAAAACGTCAAATATAAAAAAATAGAAAGAATATTTTATAGTATTATTAATTATTTTCTGTCCAACGAATTTAAGTGGGGGTTATTGGTTCTTGCATTTTAATGGATTTGGAAATCTAAACTAAATCAAGTGTTATTGGTCTATGATTAAATATATTGATCATTGTTTTGTTTCATAATTTAAAATTTAATAATTAGTGTATTCAATATCGATTTAATAATTATTTATAATGATTTGCTGGTTTTTTAAAATACAAAGATCAAATCGAGGAAAACCTCGATTTGTAATACATTAAATTATATGTTAGATTTAAAAATATATATTTACAATGATTTTAATAAATATGTGATAATTCTAATACTCTCAAGTACATGAACAATAAGCCTTAGTCAATATTTTTGTACAACTATTGTTTTTAACTTTTTCAATATGGTAAATTTAGTGTATGATTGGTTGTGTACATTTCTATTAAAAATATATATTTTTAAAGGATGGTGGTTGCATCTTCTTTGCTTTGGGATATAGTTTAATAATATTATGAAAAAGGGTCCGGCCAAAAGTAAGGCAGGTGGGTTCCATCAGAGGCGTGTCCGTCCAAAAGTCTCACTCTCACGAGATGAGTGACGCATTGATGAAGCTCAGCCCTAACTTCCCAATATTATATAGTACTACTTTTTTTTACTACTTATTATTATCCCATTTTGAATACACTGTTAGATAGTAATAAACTACTCCAAGTACATATTCTCTCTATCGAACTCAACTTTTAAAAATGATAAATTATTTAAATTACCACTGATTAGATATCATTTTCCAAAATATTAATCAAAATTAATGTTTTGATTTATGATTTATTGATTATTGTTTAGAATTTAGAATTTAAAGGGTGAGGTTAAATTTATAAAATTCTATAAATAATTTTAAATGTTTATAAATGATTTAGAAAGTTAGTTTAGTTTTTTTAATTACAAATTTAGACTATTATGAAAATTTTCATTCTTTAATGTAAATTTGAAAAGTGTTATCAAATTTGTGTTTAAATTATGATTCTCCTTTTAAATTTTTTATTTAGCGAACTACTTTGTGTTTTTCCTTTAATCAGGGAACTAAAATGGTTTTTTCGTCTCACAAAATGGTCTAAACTACTGCCAAAATCTATTTAGTAGGATTTGTTTTGTTGTATCGCTGTAGTGCTGTTTTATGCAAAAGACAATACTAATAATTAATTGAATAAAATAATAGCAATAATAATGATAATAAACAATAAATAGATTTTTTTTTTTTTTTTCAAAATATATTTTTTTTTTATCTGATATTTATTCATTAATTAACCGAGACAAAATAACCGTTCTCAGCTTTTTAAGGGACCCCAACATAGTGGGCCAAAAACAACCAAAAGAGAATGTCTAGAAAAATTGAAACCAAGAGGAAAGAAGGGAAAACCCAGGAGGGGCCTTCTGTTTACGAGAGAGCGGGTCCAGCCGGAGGAGAATCGTCTGCTTGATGTCTGCAATAATGAGTTGGGCTTGCCGAGCGATTCCCTTGTGTATTCTTGAGTTTCTTTCCTTCCAAATATGATAGATAGATGCTTGAAAAAGAAGCCTTGTGATGAGCCCAATGTTCTTATCTGTAGTATGGTCTTTCAACCATCTCAAACCATCTTCAAAAAGAGGGGGCGGGAAGAGATGCATTCTGTTGTAGAAGAAAGACCACACTTCCGAGGAGAAAGGACAGTCAAAGAATAAGTGTTGTCTACATTCATCACTTGAATTACAAAGAATACACACCGATGGTACTTGTAACCCCCATTCCAACAATCTGTCTCGAGTCCCTAGTCTGTTCCTAGCTGAGAGCCAAGTCATAAAAGCATGCTTTGGAACTCGTCCAGTAAACCACACCTGATCACACCAGAAGACCTCTGTTTCTCTAGGATGCAGAGTTCTCCAAGTATCAGCAGTTGAGAAGCTGTCCTTTGGAGTACTTAAGCCTGTCTGCCAAAGAAATCTGTCATCCACCTCAGAGCTTACAATAGAAGTCGGATCTGGTAGGCAATTTTTGAGTAATGCTATAGTAGAGTTCCTGCTCCGAGAATGCGCTAACCACCACCCACCATCCCTTAAACCATCTGCAATACATGCCAAAATGGGCAAACCAGAGAGCATCGGACCCAACGTTCCCACAAGATCAATTAGCGGGCCTAGACCAGTCCAGTTATCAAACCAGAAGCTAGCCGATATTCCCGAACCTACTTCACAAACCACAAAGGGTCGAGCAATGTGTCGGAGTTTACAAATATTGCGCCATATCCAACTGCCACTTGCTGAAGCCTCAACCTCCCAGAAATTCATGTTGCCTATAAGGTTAAGGCGAACCCAAGAGACCCAAAGCGATCCACCAGACGCGAATAATAACCAGATCAGCTTAAGGCCTAGAACAGTATTCCACTCAGCAAGTCTTTTGAGACCTAGACCACCTGATTCCTTAGGGGTACACACAGATTCCCAGGAAACCTTTGCACCCCTAGCAGAGGACGTAGAACCACGCCACAAGAAAGCATTACAAAGCTGCTCAAGGGCTAAAATACATTGATTAGGCAGGACAAAGACGGAGGCCCAGAAAGAGATTGTAGAGAAGATGACAGACTGTATCAGCTGTAATCTTCCTGCAAATGATAGGTGCCTCGAAGTCCAGGAGTTAAATCGGAGAGTTAACGAATCCAAGAGAGGCTGGTAGTCCGATTTGGTCATTTTCTTTGAAGTTAAACGAACCCCAAGATAGCGAACCGGCAGTGCACCTTGCGAAATGCCAGCCCCTTCTGCTAGTACCTTGCAACGAGTCATACAACCTCCATCAATCATTACTTCTGTTTTTTCTCTGCTAATACTCAAACCAGAGATTGCTTTAAATTCATCTAGGATAGATAAAATCCCCACCAAAGATGCTTGAGTACCATCAAAGAATATCAAAACATCATCTGCAAAGCTAAGATGAGTAATCAAGGGTGCCTCGCAAGATGGATGAATTTTGAAGACTTGATTTAGAACTCCTTGATCCAGCTTTTTGGATAGGATATCCATTGCCAGTACAAAGAGAAGAGATGAGATAGGATCACCCTGCCTAAGTCCCTGCTTACCCTTAAAGTGTCCGTGTAACTCGCCATTAATTACCATACTATAAGAGGTTGTAGTTACGCACTGAAAAATGTAGTCGATAAATGCAGGGGGAAGATCCAGAGCCTTCAAAATATTGATCAAGAAATCCCAGTTGAGATTATCATATGCCTTCGTAAGATCCACCTTAAGACATCCTCGAGTAGTTAGCCCCACTTTATGGAAATCTGTAACTAGCTCAGAGGCAAGTAATACATTTTCACAAAGTAATCTTCCTTTTATAAACCCAACCTGGTTTCTTTGAACTACCTCCGCCACAAAAAGCTGAAGACGCTTCTTTAGAATCCGCGAGATGACCTTATAGGTCGTAGAGCATAAAGATATCGGCCTGAACAGATGTAACCTATCTGCACCAACAACTTTAGGAACCAAAGCTATCGCTGTAACATTCACTCCAGAATGAAGCCTAGAGGACTGAAAGAATTCTGAAACAGCACTGATTGTGTGGGAGCCGACAATAGACCAAGCCTCCTTGTAGAATTCCACCGAAAACCCGTCGGCTCCCGGAGCCTTGCTTCTCGGCATCTCAAATAAAGTGTTCCTGATATCTTCCTCAGAGGGGAAAGCCAGGAGAGAAGAATGAAGCTCGACAGGACATCTGAAAGAGTGAAGCCTTTGAATATCATCTACCTGCAACGGTGTAACACCCTCATTAACCGAGCCTAGGAGGTTATGGTAGTAAGCAACAATCATATCAATGATCTGAAACTTGTTTACAATCCTCTGATCATGCACTGTAAGAAGGTATCTGATCGCATTTCTTGCTTGATGAGCAAGCACCACTTTATGGAAGAACTTAGTGTTGGCATCTCCCTCATTCAACCAACGTATACGAGATTTCCTTCT
Source organism: Moricandia arvensis (assembly GCA_905132765.1). NCBI lineage: Eukaryota > Viridiplantae > Streptophyta > Magnoliopsida > Brassicales > Brassicaceae > Moricandia > Moricandia arvensis. Next base: position 58,209 of record CAJHQP010001077.1, read on the forward strand.
GTAAAAGACCTCAAGAGCCGCTTCGAAAAACCGCCATTTCTTTCTCACTATAAACTCATCCCGAAAGGAAACCGTGGAGGGAGAGGTCATCATATTAACCTGAGCTTCCTGAAGCTTAACCCAAGCTTCATTTGTTTTTTGCTCAATATTTTCAAAACCCTCCTTGTTGAGCTTCCTGCAAGATGTCCTCACATTCTTAAGCTTCTTGGAAAGGGTGAACATACTCGAGCCAGTTTGAGTCTCCACATTCCATGCCTCCTCAATTACTTGCATAAACTTAGGGTGAGTTGACAAGAAGGAAAAATACATGAATCGAGCTTTCCTAAGATAAGGCTCAGAACCCAAATCAACAACACAAGGACAATGATCCGAATCACCATGAGCATAGAACTGCGCACAAACGTCCGGGAATGTTTCTCTCCACTTCGCATTACCCAACACTCTGTCTAACTTCCGCAGAATAGGATCTTCGGGTCTATTATTAGTCCAAGTGAAGAATGTTCCTCGACCTTCAATGTCCGTAAGATCACACTGAGTCAAGCACTCACGAAAATCACACATACCTCTGACCGGAAGGGGATATGGAGCAATGGAGAAGTGTTCTGTAGCTAGCAGAATCTGGTTAAAATCTCCCATCGTAATAAAGGGAACTCCTCGAGTAAGTCGATGTTCCGAAACTTCTTTAAGTTCATACCATAACTGCTGACGCTGTCCTTCAGAGTTAAAAGCATAGACAAAAGCCACAGAGAAAGAGAAAGCTGAACCCGGCTTGGTGACGTTGCAAAACATCATTTGAGCCGAACATTTGAGGAACAAAACTGATATATCTGGATCCCAAACCACAATTATTCTCCCCCCGGATGAGTGACAAAGATTACTATCAAATCGCCATCCTGGGAGAGTTCTACTGATCACTTCCAAAACATTTACCTCAGAAGTATGAGTCTCAAGAAAGGCACCCACTGAAACATTGTTATCATTCACCCATCTTCTCACACTTCTTTGTCGATCACTACTACACAAACCTCTTACATTCCAGAAAAACAACTTCATGTTTACCGGAAGAAGTTGGCCAGAGCCAAAAGATTATTGAGAAAGTTTCTTTCCCGAAAAGAAAGTTCGGGATTGAAACGGAGAGGTAAACTTCGAAGAACTGGAGTTATTAGCCTGCCAAAACGCATCTTGTCTCATTGCTCTGCGGGTCCAACGAGAGTATTTAGTAGTCCAGACCGAACCAGGATCCTCCTCTGGCATCTTCTTATGATCAGGGGGATCAGGACTAGAGAGAGGAGGTGAGGAGGTGTCATGGAGGGGAAGAATTGTGTCCTGAGAGGGCTGGTTAACCTGCAGAGAGCCCGAGATGGCTTCCACAAGCCGGGACTCTATTACCGAAGCTCTCCTCCCCCTAGCTCGTGATCTAGACCTTTGTCTTCTTTTCTTCTTCTTTTCCTTACCTTCAACTATCCCCTCCTTCGGGCCCATGTCTGAAGCCACTTCCAATGTAACCTTAGAATCAAGAGCAACTTCATTTTGAGCGGAGGATTGCTCTGGAAGAGGAATAGAAGTGGAAGCATTAACCACCTTGTAAGCGTTAATTTTCCTTTGAGTAGAAGGATGAGTCTTTCTAGCAAGAGGTTGGAAACATCGTTTTAGGAGATGTCCAAATTTCCCACAGTTAATACAAAAGGGAGGCAGCCTCGGGTACACCACATCGATCTTAACTGAGTTACCCTCAGAATCTCGAACTACAACCGCTTCAGGAGGAGGGTGATCCAGGGTTATTTCAACCTTAACCTTAGTATCTCCAAAATTAAAAGGATCGAGTCTTGATTTCTCAGTATGAAGCGGATCTCCAATGGCACTTGCAACAACGCTAATACCGTCAAGAGAGTAGAGTTGTGGCGGAACATTACGCAAGATGGCCCACGTTGGAGCTGAATGTAGTTCTAGAGCTGCTAGACTTCCTTCCGGCGTCCACGGAAACACAGAGAAGGCGCAGTTGTCCACTTGCCAGTATCCAACTTGCAGAGCCCATTCCCTCGATTGAACAGAGGGAATAAAAATGAGACATGAAAAATCTGAGACTTTTCTAACCGTAATATTCCCAAATTTCCCCCAGACCGGATTCAAGTCATTATAGATCCTTTCCGGAGAAGGGATCCTTCCATGAAATTGAGCAACGAGAAGGTCCTTCCATAGATCTGATGTCTTCAGTAACACTTCAGGGGGGGGCCTGGACTACAGGAATACCATCTTCAACAGTGGAAGGAGCAGAGATTTTTCTTAGATTCCTGAGAGAGGACTTAAACCTCTCAGCATAAGAAGGAACTTGAGCAAAGGGGACTTCTTGCGGGATAGAGGAGCTTTGGAGCTTCATCTCAATGTCCAGATTAACTTCACGAACTGAGTGAGTCGATGAAGAAGACGACACGGAAACCTCAACCGGGGGAGGGGAAATCGAAGACATTGGTAGACAGCAGGAAGGAGGGAGAATTCTCACCTACCGGCGAGAGGCCAGGCGGCGGTGGCGATAAGAAACGAAAACTCTAATCGCCGGTTTCTTTCGGTGCCCTAAACAACTTCATATCATCAACAATAAATAGATTTGAAGATGAGGTGTTGGGGATTGGTCACTTTCCACTTATGTATGTGTCCCATTCTCTTACACGTTCACGTAAATGTTTTAATGCTTTGCTATTTTCCAAATTTTTTCTTCTTTTTTTTTTTCTCATATTCCGCTTATTTGCCGATATATCAGATTGATTTACGAGACATCACCCTTTTGTTACCAGTATTTATGTGTGTTTTATTAACATGATAAGTGGTCCGAAATTCTACTCATCATGTTTATGTGCATCGATCCACCGACAAAATGTAAGTCCACTGGTTATATTTGGAGTTAGAGATTTATATTGTTTGACCATACGTGAATTTAGCAATTTTACATTATAAAGAAATCGATCTTTAACTTATACCAATATAACGACTTTTCATCCTATCTATTTTATGTTAAATTATTTATTATTGTGGAATTTGTTATAAAAAAATATCAAAACAAAATAATTTATATGTTACTGAAGATTTGTTAACAAAAATTCCACATGTAAAAAAGTGGATACATATTTTTATGTATTATTTATTAATACTAAATTTCTCAATAAATTATACCATTCATGTTTCTATATTTTAAAATAATACTTTGCATTAATGGAAATTTAGAAATCAATCTTTTTAAAGTGGGAAAACAATCTAAAATATCAAGAGAAAGTATATAATAAAGTATCTTCAGCCATATAACTCTTGTTATTTACCCCGAATAATAGGTTTACTATCCATGTATCCCGTAAAATTGTCACTATTCTTTTTGGTCAACAAAAGTTAGTATAACTATACATCAAGGAGGTTGACTAGTAAAAATCATATTGTTTCTTTCTTGTCGCTTGTGATGTTAACGACACTCGGTTACCATACTTTTCTATTCTATTTCTTTTAACATATAATTGACTTATGTGAGTGTTTCATACGTTTTAGTGCGAGATCATTATGAAAACAGACTTAATATGAGTATTCCAGGAACAAAATAAAAACAATATTTCGGCTTGGAAAAAAACCCCAACTGATAATTAAGATATTAGTATAAATTGTCATCATACTTATAAATTTAAAATATTTTCCGTAGGTATTTAAATGTGCATATATTATAGTATGAGCGTTGTCATTGCGACCGGACATATTCAATTCTTTGAAAACACCTGACATGTAAAGACTTACTTTTCCAGAAAAGCTAATGAACACTATCAGTGATCAAGCAAAGATTGAAATTTCAAATTTTGTGCTACTAAAAGCGATCAAATAAATAAGTTCTTGACTAAATGTCGTGAGTAAAATTCCTTTTATGAAATAATTGTCGTTTTAGAATTATAATATAAAATGCATATAAAAACTTTGTATGTCATATAAATTTTAATATTCTCTACTTTATTTTTTTATTGACTAAAATATGATTAGCTGTATAAGTAATAATGTTTTTATTTACAAAATATATAAAACATATTTTTTTATTCTGTGCACAAATCTAAAACGATAATTAAAATAAAATGTATAAAGTATAATATAAATAAAAAAATTGGGTTATTGACGAAAATAACGTGGCTTTCCATAATAAATAGTGATTTACAAATTTGCATAGTCTAATTGTCAATTCAAACGATGCAAATCAAGTAAATCATCCAGATTAGCGGGATAAGTGCATATCATATAGATTAAATAAGATAAATGTAGATCAAACATATCAAATATTTTATTATAGTTTTGAATAGTAAAATCAATTCAATAAATTAGATTATATATTCAAATAACAAAATTACATTAAAATTTCAAAACATATAATATATAATACAATATATAAATAAAAATTAATATTTCACTAAATCCATGTTGTTACAATTTTGAAATTAGAATATGAAAATATAATCAATTAACAAAATACATTTCTCTCCATTAGTATATATATTTAAAATACAATACTATACATTTAAATAATACATATTATAATTAAAACTATACATATTATATAAATATAATAATTCAAATAAATATAAACTATATGAAAAAAATAAAAGAGATAAGTAGCCAATGATAGTTTTGTATTGTTAACGTTGTGAGTAAATTAATGAAAATATGGTATTTATAGAAGAAGATTAAATATATTTGAGAAGTAATTATTTATAATAAAATTATTTGTTGGTCAAGAGAAAACTACACAAAATGTATAATGGGTGAGATTTGCATGCAATTCTCCTATATTTTTGTACAAAAATTGAAATGCATACAAATCTTCTCCTAACCTTTTTTAAAAACAAAAAAAGAATTGAATGATGATTTCGGTGTTGGAAAACTGCATGTGCAAATGAACTGCATTTCTCCCATTGCACCATTCAAATCCTTTGTTTCCAAAATCCAAAGGATCGATATTAATCTTTTTTTTTTGAACACCATGATCAATAATTTAATCAATGATGCAAACTTATTACAAATAACCATGTGGTAATAGCCGGGTGTTCTGCTCTGTTTAAAACCATCGGTTCTGGGTTTGAATTCTAGCAAGACCTAAATCGTCATTTGCTTGGTCATACAAGTTAGAAACATATTTATGTTTCATTAGAAAAGCCATGGCTGGATTAACCGTCGTTACTGTCTCACTTAGAGATTAGTTAGACCTTTGCCCAAATACCTTTAAATTTAAAGAACTTTTTACAAATGAAATCAATAAATATTAAATACCAACACTTTCCGCTTAGAGGGATTCTTATAAACTTTTGAAATTAATTATTAATATAGATTTGAACGGAAAAAAGCTAAAAAATTAGAACACACACAACACACATATATGTAAATGGGAACCTCTGATTTAATTATTAAAATTCTCTTAGATTTAGTTTTCAAAATAAACGTAACGTATATTATGTTTAGTATAAAATGTTTTTGCAAACTCTTAATAACTCATGGCGAAATCTCTCTAATAAAATAAGAGGTTCTTGATATAGTGTTAACATAATTTGAGTTATTCTAGTCAGAATCCTAGTTCTACCAAATGATCAACAAAATCTCAACTTCTTTTGACTTTGACAACATAAGTAAAAACGGTTAGAATAATCATTATGACAAATCAGAACAAATAAATTATAATTTGAAATAACTGCTAAAAAATTTGAGTCAATAATCTTTTCTGGGTTAATGATCTTGAGTTGGTAGTGAAACCTCTGGACAAATCAGAAACCCAGAAACCGTATGGTCAACAGGAACTAATTAGTTCCCCCATGCTACGGTTTTTCGCATGCGTGAGAGCATTTGTCGATTGAACAAGAAGCTGAGCCAATGTGATCTTTTGCAATCCAAGTTGTTCCACATAGACACATGCACTACTTTGTATATCGTAACAATTACTTTTGGTGATGTTCCGAGCTACCAAATCGTGGTATTCTAAGTGTTAAAGAGTGTGGTTTCATTCCTAACTAGCTCCAACAAGTTATTTGGAATGAGGGATCATCCCATTCCCAGACGAGGACAAGAGCAACCAGTAAACACATTTTAGTGAAAAGTATCCATTCTTCAAACTTTATTAAAATGTTTCAACCATGGCTAATAAATTTCTCAACCTGCTTATTCGCCCGTGGACTTTTTTATGTGCGATAGATGGTGCACTAATTTTTTGAAGTCAGAAAGTTTTGTTTTTTGAATATGCAATTACCACATGATTTTTTCTGTGTTTTGGTCTCATTTACACGGTAACACAAATCATTTTTCGATAGATCATCTATCATTTCACTACTCTAACTCAAATACGACTAACTCTTGAGTTTTAAATAGACGTGTGACCGGAAAACTAAATACACTTTAATGACATATGTAATCAAATAAATTTTTAAACTTTTTTTCATATAGTAGAAACCGAAATGTTACATCTATACACTCTTATATGTATTTTAATCTTGCAACGATACAACACAACATTGAAAGCTATTGATCATTACAAGAAACTCGCTAGTATATTTAAATTAAAAAACACCGTATGAAAACGAACTATGTTATTATATTCAAACAAACACATGTATGTATTGTAAGAGTATGATTAACCCAGATTTTTTAGGGTGGGGTTCGCTAAGAAACGTTTCTTATCTTTTAACTAAGAAAACCTAAGAACCGTCTTTTAAATAAGAGATATAAGAAACATCTCTTAGCCGAAAATGTAAAAAAAAAAAATCAAATCATAAGTGAAAAGCACGTTCTAAAAGACCGGGGTTAATAATGGTTTAATATCTTTGATTCTTTGTTATACACATACTTATTTAGAGAAACAACAACATGGACTACCATAAAATTTGCACCGGCCTGATTTGTACTTCATCCTCTTACAAAATGCAATGCAAACTTTGTCCCCTGACTTCCCCATGTCGGGTTGCATACATTCACTTGTTTTGAAGCACATCTTGCCACCCTTTTTCATTCTAGAACCTATCCAATATAAATCACTAAAATAATATATACCTTTGTTAAAAAGATGAAATTTTCCATGATTCTTTTTAAAAAAATTGGGAGAATATCAGTACCTGAAATGTTATCAGATGTTATATGACAATGAACATAAGATATGACGAGCAGAATGGTGAGAACAAATGCAACTAGATTCTTTTTGGTGATATCCATTTTATAATACTATCTTCTTCCTTTTCTTATGATTTTGATTTGTTTCACTCATACTGGTCAATATATATATATAATATATAAACAATCATCCATAAATAAAACAGTATTTTATAGTCAACGTTAAAAAAGGACATAATCTTTACATTTATGTCCTTAGATTTTTTTTCTTTTTTCTTTTTAATGTCCTTAGATTTGTAGCCAACATAAAAACAAAAGAATCTTTTGTTTTACTACAAATCTAAGAAAATATTTTTTTCATCTCTGACCACAAAAGATACATTCTCTGCATAATGTTATCAATAAGGGAAGATATAGTTGGGAGCCAATGCCGATTATTTTCGTGGGCTAGCACATTTCTTGATAAGAGTTTCTATCTAGTCCATCTCATATTAGATCACATTCATTAGTTAATGAGTTTTTTAATGTTGAGTATCTTACAAAAAGGTAAAAAATTAGTATTTCAAATATCCTTCCCAAAATGTTGAGATATTGTTAAATATACATCTCAACATTTGAAATACTCATTAATTTAAATATAAATGTTCTTTTTATGAAGAAACTCTCCAAGAGAATTTTCTTAACACCTAGACAGAAACTTACGAGTGCAAGTGACTCAAGTAAAATAATTTTAGAAAAATAAAATAAAGGAGCACGAAGGTGGTGGTACGCAACCTCTTGTCATTAGATTAAGGTCCAATTATCACTAGACTACTTCGTTTGGGTCAATATAATTAGATTTTAATATCTTTGTAAATAACATAATCAGAATACCCTAAACTCCCAGTTATCTGGTGGCACTTCCATTTGCATATTCTATTATATGTGTGTTTTACTTCCTCGAGTTATGATTCCTATTTTCCCACTGATTTTTTAAAATATTATCCTGTAAAAAGGCAAAGCAAAGTAGATTCCAAAACACCAGTACCTATATACATTGGTTGAGTTTTTTTTTCTCATTTTTCAACACCATATTTCTCGCTTTTATCATTTCATATCATTTTTTTTCAAAATGAGACTAACAAAAATGGAAATTTTGATAATTTTTTTTTAAAATATAATATTTAATTACTATTCATATTTCTATTTCTGTTATTTGTAAAAATGTAATAAATATAAAAAAAATTATTATTATTTCTCGTGATTTTATTTAGAGAATTAAATGAATTGAATTTTTTTATTAATATAAAAAAAGTAAGATAGTTTGGTAAATTTTATTAAACCAAACTTTTGTAAAGTATAAAAATGAGTGGATTTGAATTGTTAAGCGGAAAAAAAGATCGATGATGCGTAGTGTAACATCCATATGCCACACTGGTTTTACTTGAACAAAATTCAACATCCTAACTATTTATTTATGTCATATTTATATCTTTGGAGTTTGTAATTAAATAATAACAGTTAAAGACAACAAAATCATCAAAAATGAAGTAGTCATCAATTTAAATCAAAATAGTTTGATTAAAATTTTTATGATATATTTTTAAAAAATATTTAAAAATGTAAACAAAACTTTACTGAAAATACTAAAAAAATATGATAAAAGAAGCTTTTTTGTATGTGCCCAAATCATATGAAACTAGTATCTATTTACAGATTACAAAAAAAATAATGAATTTTGATATAAAATAAATATATTAATCTGTTATAGAATAAATTAGTAAAATAATTAAAGTAGATACAAAATTTCATTAATATCAACAATCAATTAGTTAGTAACATATATTCTTGTAGACCCCAGCTGTTTAGTTTTCAACCTATTGAAAAAAAATCAACAACAGATAATACACGTAATGAATCCAACTTTTTCAACATGTTAACATTTGCACCCAAAATATATAAAAAAAAACTTTTTCATCATGTCCAATATGTCCAATGTAGCATTCAGCAGTTTAATTAAAAACTCAATTAGTCCATTGTAATTGGTCTTATACATACATGTTTAGTTAAACACGACAATAGTCAATAGATAGAATAGACCGTGATTGATGCTCACTCTCCATTGTCCACACTCTCAGTCACCACAAGTTCTCGATATTTCTACAAACCACTGCGATTCCCAGTGAACAGAAAGATCATCTCTTTATTGCTTGCATGGTCATGGTGGCAGCATCAAAAGAACATAGTTTCAAGCTATTCACACATCACAATAAGAAGTTCAAGATTCTTTTAAGGAAAAAAGGTGAAGACTTTGACTCACCAACCAAAAGGGAAGACCAGGAAGAGTCTTGAGTAACAGAGTGCCAAATGAGTCCATAGCCCATGAAGCAAGCACATGCAACGATAAAGAGGACTCTCCATGGCGGAAGCTTGTTGCATGCGTAACCTGGAAGCAAATCAACGCTCTCTCCAACGAACGAGGAATATACCAACGGTTACACAAAATACATAAGTTTAGAATACAACTGAAAATATTCAGTAATACATCATATAATATAATTGAAAAAATAATCAGTGCTACAGCATACAAGCTCTAACTACTAGATAAAAGCTCCATCTTGTGGAAACAAACTTATGCTATACAACAAAGAGTGGGTTAAAAGGCAAAAAAGCTTTGTGTTGGGGACCTTTTATATAATTACGACATGAAAGTAGTAAGAAGAAAGAATCATAGTGATATAAAGGAGTTTTGATAAAGTTAATCAGAAATACAATTAAGGACATGATGAAGGAGATGCATATAGAGATTCAGGAAGCTGCTACAAATTTCTCCCAAGTACCGTATTTTGAGCTGAAAGTTCCACCTCCAAATTGCTGTGCGTACTCACAGATCACTGTCCGAGCGCATGCGTCCCATGTCTTGGCTATGTCTTTGAGAGACATCGGCTGTGACAAACTTCTTAGCAATTTGTTGAACCTTGCCATAGCCTTGGACGACAGGTCCTCGTTCTCTTTGCTGTTCAAGAAACCAGACCATGTTATTGTTCAGTTAAGGTAAGAAGATGATCCAGTTTCTTATAGAGGGTTTCTAGAGACATGACTCGGATGATTTTGGACAAGATCAAGACTATATGGTAAGAGTATTATATGCATTGTACCTGGTTTCGACCTGGAGTTTATCCAAGAGAGATGGAGAGCCGTTGGGGTAGCTACAAGGTACCAGCAGACGCAATGGTTGAATAGGAGACTGTAACAGAAGCACCAAACATTGTCTTAAAAAAAGATAAATGAAATGATTTTCCCTCCCTTAATGAAATGACCATGCTTACCATTTGGGTTGATGAGAGATGAGCCTTCAAGGATGGGCTGAGAGAAACCGCTTTAAACAAGAATCTTACTGTTGTTCCTTCACACCCTTTGCTTGTTGTTGTTTCCTCACTAGGATCAGCAGCATCTTCATCATCACTAATCTCAACAACTGTATCTATCAGCCGCTGGTTTATTTCTTTGATTTCCTCCAAAAGAGCATGCTCCGTCTGCAGTTCAGGATTGTGTCCTCAATATTTACAAAAATTTAAACCTTGTCTAAGGAAAGTATAACTGAAACCCATACCTCAGTTCTTGCCTTCTTGCCAACAGAGGTCGCAGTAGATTCCAGATCTGATGTTTCCGAACATGCAAACTGCTTGCAGTTATCACCAACGCTTCCTCCTAATGAAGAAACGCTTAATGGCATTGCAGTTGTGTGACGTTTCATTTTCTTGTTCGGCATCATCCCCTCTTGCGTCATGAAGTTTCTTGCTTGGAGACGACACTTGGTCATTGCAACCAAATCCTCGCCAACTGAAGCTCTTGAACCGTTTCCTGGGGCTGAACCAGCTATCCTATCAACCATGCTTACGACAGATCTGATGTCACTTACTGCAGAAGAAAGTGATTCTGGTGAGACGGACTTCACCTGAAAACAACAGAAAGTATAATCATGATTAGAACAATGTTTCTGCTACAAGAGATGGATGTTAGTAATGTTACTTACGACTCTAATAAGGCGTTCAATAGGCAGCTCAGCTGCACTTGGTTTTCCATGTGTACTTGTCAAAGGATTTAAATTATTTCCATCAGGACTAGTAAACTCCTGAAGGAGAGGAGATGCAGAGATCCCTGGAGTGCCAATTGCAATGGATTGAACTACACTTTGCATGCCAGTTGCTTGTTGGCGTGCAGTATTTCCCATTGACAATGAAGAAACTCCAGATGGTTTCTCAGAGTCAACCTGCATAGGGGAAGGTGCCAGGGGGGTTGAAGGAGATGGGACAACAAAAGGGGAGTTTGCAGACTGCAATGGAGTTCCCATCTTGTTGACAGATGACATCACAATTTTCTGGTCGACCTGAGGAGACGAATGCTGTTGAGATGCACCTGGGAGAAGTTGAGGCGACGTAACAGGAAGCTGGGATCCTGGTTTTAACTGTTGAAGGGGATAAGTAGCACGCTGACCCTGCAGAGAATGTTGCTGGAACATCCCACGACTGACATTCATCCCCTGCCTCGCTGATAAATCATTCATATCACTTTGTGGCCCTTGCTGTCTTGCTTGCAACTGTTGCTGTTGCTGCTGACTTAACTGCTGCTTCTGTAATAGCTGCTGCTGCTGCTGCATCTGGCGCTGCTGAAATTGCTGTTTGAATTGTTGGTCTTGCTGTTGCTTCAGGTGCTGGTGCTGAAGCAAACTGGAACTTAACTGGGCTTGATTAAAATTAGACTGCAGTGTACTTAACCCACTTTGAGCAGAGGCAGAACTGTTATTTACTTGTTGAGAAGTATTTTGTTGCATGGATCCCATGGCAACCTGCTGTCCATTATTCAGTGCATTTCCTTGGCCTGACTCTAAACTAGAAGCCGTTATGGAACTAGGAATATTCTGCTGTGGAGCTGAAACTCCAGGACGAGATGATAGAACATTGTTCTGCATATTTGCCAGACTAGTCTGTTGTGCCCTTGGCCCAGAACCTGGCATGGTCATTGACTGCATCTGCGTATTTGCTTGACTATCATGAGACTGATCCTGCCCGTTCTGAGCTGATTGTTGTTGCATAGGCTGCATCTGCCCTTGCTGTACTGGCCTCCTCGGCCTGTGATTATTTAAGAAATTTATAATCTGCTTCTCATAATTAGCCACCTTATCCTTTAATGCAGGCAGGATATTGGTTTTTGGAACCGATAGAAATAGTATCATTCGGTCCAACATTGTCTTGAATTGTCTTAATTTCTCAAAATGCTCTGATCTTTGTTGCTGCGGAAGAGAATCCTGCTCGAGAAAATAAATAAATGTGTTCTTTAAGAAAAAGACAAGCACATAGATGCAAGCTACAACCTCTTGGGTTTGGGAAAGAACATAGATATCCAATGTTTACTTTCTGGTGGACAGTCAGTAAGAATACGAGTCTCGAGAGCATTTGGTGAAATGAGTAATAAGATTCCAAAGATGTATGACTTTCTTTTGCAATATCGAACCGATCTTGCATTGAATTCAAAGTCTCATCAGGTACATACTACTGTTGCGGAGGACATACTCATGCAAACTATTCTACTGGTAAAAAAATGGTAACTTACTTGCTGTAACTTGGCTGCAACTCTCTGGTTGATTTCACTAAGATCTGGTAAGTACGCCAATTTCATAGTTTGGATCTGCAAAGACAAGCACCATGGTCACATGATTACATATATATATGTAGACTGAATCGGTTAGGATATAGCAAACTTATTTTAGTTCCCCCACTGAAAGCAAGACTAAGAAACCAAAAGCATTACCCAAATTAGAAATAGAACTACCTTTTGGAAAACCTCTTCTTGCCAATCGACTCCATTTGCACTATCCGTCTGTGCCGTCGAGTCTAGAGAAGCTAGAATTTATAAAATGGGGCTGTTCAGCACTGGATCCTATTCAGGGATTGTGTAAAGTATCAGAACCTAAAGTATTCACAAGGATATAAAAGCATACATGATGGCATCTCCGGAAGAGTTCTTTGGGATTGATACAGTTGTTGTCTCTGTTGGTCCACTACATTTTGAGGTGGAAGCAGGGAACCCGTCACTTGGCCAGAAGAATGTAGTCTTTGTTGCACATCCTGTTGTAGCAGATTAGGTTGTTGTTGCAAACCTAGCTGCTGATGATGCGACTGAAGGGGTATCATCTGATTTTGTGACTGTTGGCCCTGAGAAGAAAAGACGCCATGGCCAGCCTGATGAGCTCGTTGTAGCCCAACGGTTGGCTGTGATAACATATTCAACGACAGCTGGTTAGTCTGCAAGCTCGAATTACCAACCTGGGAACTGAGCAACTGTTGTTGTGGTTGCTGCAGTCCTGTAACATTGCTATGACTAGTGCCTAGTGGTTGCTGATGCGTAGTCTGAAGGTTGTTTTGTTGAGACATCAATTGCTGCTGGGGCGGCATTTGTTGCTTCTGTTGTTGCATATTCAAAATATTATTTTGTTGGTTCAGTAACCTTTGCTGGTGTTGCTGCTGCATATCCCCGACAACATTCTGCCCCATCATCTGCTTCTGTTGGATGCCTGAGCCATTTGCAGCTTGTTGTCGCATCATTTGTGCTTGCTGCTGTTGTAGAGGAGAAATTGGTTGTTGCGGCAATGAAGTTTGCTGCTGATGGATGCCAGAGGTTTGTTGTGATTGCGGATGTTGCCTTAGCAGCGAAGATTGATGCTGCCGAAGAATAGACTGTGTCGTGCTCTGCTGAGCAGGCAATTGAGGACTTGATTGCTGATTTGAGTGGAGACCCTGGAGAGGAGCTGAGCTCACAGCTGAGGGAGATGTTGAAATGCCAGACTGTTGAGACGAATGCATTTGATTGGGTTGCAGCAAATTTTGCTGTTGTTGTTGTATGTGCTGAACATTCCCTGGCTGAAAATTCTGCTTGAGAAGTTGCTGCTGTAGCTGCTGCTGATAAAGAAATTGTGCACTCTGTGGCTGTTGCTGCTGCTGCTGTGAAGACACAGCATGTGGCCTGCCCAGCATCTGCCTATGGGATGCTGAAAACATGTTGGAAGAAAGGCCATGGTGGCCAGATGAATCTTGCAACATGCCAGCTACATTCTGCATACTTGAGTTCTGGTTCACAACGCTTGAGACATTATTATTGTTTGGCGGAGTAGAAGCCGTCATTCCAGAGGCAGTATTACTCTGCATGGTTTGGGACAGCAACGGCTGAGGTGCTTGAGATTGGTTGTTCTGTAAAGTTCCCGGAAGAAGGTGCCCTTGATTGTTGGGTACTACTCAATGAAATATTAAACAGACCACAAATTAGAGAAACAGTCATCCAAAAAACTAGATACATGCTTAAGAACTGTGGTTACTTGAATCCATGGATGAGACATTATTAGCGGCAGGGATAGATGAGGAAGAGCCGGTTGCATTTTGAGATTTAGTCTCCATAGTCAGCATCTTCATGGATATTTTCCTAAGGTAATCACTCTGAAAGTCGAAATAAAAGAAACTCAAGAAGGTATATATATATTGAGACTAAGCTTTACAAGTACCAAAAGTCACACAAATCGTTATATATACCAAACACTAACAAAAATTAAAAAGATGTCACGCAGAGGATTAATTACCTGGTTAACAGCACCACTGAAAATTTTCTCCTCGAATCTAGCAGCAATTCTCCTGAGCTCGTTAACTCCCTCTGATCCAGAAAGTGGAAGGTGCTTCTTTAGTGTCTCCATTCTGAATAAGTACAAACATAAAAACAGTATCATTGCCTCATTGGTCAAATAATTGTAACATCATATTAACTATAAATGTTTCTGAATGATTTTTTTTTTTGTTTGGCAGAGACATAAAAACACAATGTAATAGTAATAAACTTACATCTTGTTGACAATCTTTTGGCGTGAATCAGGTGGCAACTGACTTCTCCAGTCACCTGTCTCCATGGCAGGATCACCATTTGGAAGAGAAGGCCTCCAATTGTTATTATCCATCAAGTGTCCTACTTTAAACAAGCCATGAAAATCAACATTATCAATAGCGAGTAGACTTATTACAACTCAATTAAAATAGATAAGAAACCACACAACATGGATTAGATTGAGACATAGAATGTCTTAACATGTCCCTTTTCTTTTAACATTTATATCAAGAACCACACTAACATAACCTATAGAGACCAAAAAGTTCTTCTTTTTTTTTTTTTTTATGTTCTTATAAAGACACAGACATGAACACAAGTAAACTGTCCGAAAACGAATAAAACATAATACTTTGCAACACCAACAATGTTCATCTACTCACCTAATTGTAAGAACCCAGAAACCACCAATCTATAAAAGGCGATATCGCATGTCTTTTTCGATAATCCCGATCACAAGAGACGAGATTTGAACATTTTCACCTCAAATTCAGAGCTTATACGATGCGGAGGGGGGCAAAAGGGTTGCTACAACGATGATTAGGGTTAAGGTTTGATGGATTGAACGGTAAGTAATATAAGGATCATTTCTGGGCAATATGCAGAGGAAGAAAGGAAACTTCTTCGTCTCGATCATTCTCTTCTAAATGCGTCCTCGCTCTTAGCTTATAACGACAATGGTTTGTCTTTAATTTACTGAAAGCCCCTCTAAGTAAGAGAAAACTACAAGATGAACCTGCTAGTTTTTTTGGCTCCCCCAAATATGTTGAAACGACGACGTTTTTATTTCCTCATGTCATGTGGTTTTTAACCTTTTAACCGTAGCAGTAGAAGAAGATTAGAAAAAAAACACTTTTTTCCTTTGCTGTTAATATTATGACTTATGAGTCAATTTTCTTATCACACTCCAATGGACATGTTTATACATGTTTTTTTTTTCTAATATGTTAATACATGCTTTTACTTCAACTCTTGCACGTTTCTTTAAATTGTGTTAAAATCGGTCTAGACTCCGTCTAGGCGCCAACTCGGTCCTATCTGAAATTGTTTTTTAAAATCCGATTTATACGATTCAAATCGATTTAAACTATTTAAAATTGGTTAAAATCGATTAAAACTAATTTAAATTAGTCTAAATATGTTAATTTAAACAAATTTATAGATCCACAAATTTGTTTAGTGTCTTTTGTTTTGCATATCTAATTTGATAATTTATCACAAAAATTTTAAATTTCTATTTAAAAACTGAAGTATTTCATATAAATGTCATATACAAAAAAAAGAATCAATATTTCGTTAACGAACCTAGACCTCGGATAATCCACCTAATCGCTAGTCTTTTATAAAGTGTCTATCTACTGCCTAACGATTTCTTAAACATTGGTTCTTTATTTATATTCACATAACTTCCCTCTTCCATACTCTTTGTCTTACCTGAAATTGGAAATGAAACACAGTACCAGTTAAGAAAATGAATCGGACGATTGTCATGGAAGTACACATTAAGCTTAATCACAAAACTTGTTTGTGAACACTGATCACTGAGCAGTACCACCAAATGCAAAGAAGGTAATTAGAAAATGCTTAAGAAAAAGATAAGAACTAAGGCATTAAATCCAAATCCAAAGAGAACGACAAGCCTCACTTTACATATGAGAGCAAAGCATGGTTTCCTCCTCAAGAAACATTTCATCATGTTACTGATTACACAACATCTCAAGTCATGGTCCATGTTATTATACAAACGCAACTAACAATTTCTTTATTCAACTTTGGAGGTTTTGAGACCTTCCAAACCCCACGTTGAACGCTAATGGCTTAGTGGCCCCCTTCACATGTGTCCATGGCAGGTTCTTCGTTCAAGAGAGAAGTCTCCGTATTGTCATTGATCATAAGATGGCCTGTTCACAAAAAGTATAAACGGTAGATTTTATAACTCCATAAAAACGTAAAAAACAAAATGGAATACTTTCAAAAGGAGTGGGGGTATAAGGCGAGAGACCACAAACATGGTTACAATTAATTAATTAACCCCTGGAACTTCATATTAAGCGCCTAGTCTTAGGGCATATACATCGCTTACACAAAGAGAATGGCATTATATTTAACACACCAAAACAAGCTTCTGCCACTACACGAAGGACGTTATATTTACCCATATCCACTTCCAAGGCCCGGATGTTATTATCAGCAGGGATGGACGAGGAAGAGCGAACTGCATTATAAGGTCTACACTCCATGGTCAGCATCTTGATAGCTATTTTCCGAAGGTAATCAGTCTGAAAGTCCAAACAAAAACAAATAGATAAGGATCAGGGTCATGTCCCATGTATATTGGGGCCTATGAAAGCAGTTTAAGAAAAGTATACTTTGAAGCTTTTCATTTCATTTCTCTTAACTCTTTACATTTCAGTCTTGTCTATATTTATACCAAAATATGAAAACCCTATTCACAAAGCTTAGGACAAATGTCACAATCTTCAGCATTCTTGGAGAGCTTCAAATCTATTTGCGGTGGAGATTGTGCAGAGCTTTGCCGTACAGCTCTTTGGGACCATTACTCTGGTTTTGTCTTCTTGCTTTGCAGGTAACCGTTGATGAATAGCAGGGCTGGGCTTGACCTTAGACTGATCCACCAATACTTCTTTGGGCTTCCAAACGTGTGAGCCCATTTGTTTAACACCCCCCCCCTCAAACTTGGTGTAGGTGGAGTCCGAACACCAAGTTTGCTTCTCAGGCGTGCAAAAGGTTCAGCTGGCAGTGACTTTGTAAAGACATCTGCAATCTGCAAACCAGAGGGAATGTGTTTAACAACCAATGCACCAAGGGCTACACGCTCCCGAACATAGTGATAGTCTATCTCAAAATGCTTGAACCGGCCATGGGACTTGGGATTGGCGGTGAGATACACAGACGAAAGATTATCACAAAGAAGCTTAGGTGTGTGAAACATCGGGACGCCAAGCTCTTTGAGTATTATACTCAGCCAAGTTATCTCAGAAGCAGTCTCAGAGAGAGACCTATATTCGGCTTCAGTCGAACTGCGTGAGACTGTAGCCTGCTTCTTTGAAGACCAGGAAATGATATTGCTTCCAAGGAATAAGCATGAGCCACCAATAGACCTTCTTGTTGTTTTACATGTACCCCAATCACTGTCACTGTATGCAGTGAGTTTACAGTCTGTGTTGTTGCTGAATGAGATCCCCATTGTAATTGTCCCTTTTATGTAACGAATAATTCTCTTCAACAAATTGAAATCTGTAACCGAAGGCTGATGCATCTTTTGACAAACATAATTCACAGCATACTGAATGTCAGGCCGTGTAAGAGTCAAATACTGCAGTTTACCTGCGAGGCTTCGAAAATAAGTCGGATTTGGGAACAGCTCTTCTGGAACAGATGGACAATCAGAACGAGATGGTATTCTGTCGAGCTGAAGAGGTAAAGGAGTAGGCATAGGGGAGCAGTCTTTCATTGCAGCGACCACTAACAAGTCTTCAGCATACTTTTGTTGTGATAAGAACAAACCATCTTCGTGAAACTGTGCTTGAATACCAAGGAAGTAATGCAGCTGTCCGAGATCCGTCATTTTAAATTGTTTGTTGAGCTCAACCAGAAGCTTTTCCATTGCAGATGAATCATGGCCAGTGATGACCATGTCATCGACATATAGGAGAAGGAATATAACAGCCTTGTCTCGTGTATAGACAAACAACGAAGGGTCTTTCTTGCTGCACACGAAACCAAATTCAAGTAAGAAGGTACTAAATTTGTCATACCAGGCGCGTGGTGACTGCTTAAGGCCATAGAGAGATTTGTGAAGGAGACACACGTGATCAGGCTTCGTTGAGTCCACAAAACCTGCAGGCTGTCTCATGTAGACTGGTTCAGTGAGATCACCGTGTAAGAAAGCATGTTTGACATCCATTTGTCTAATATTCCACTTCTTTATTGTAGCAATGTGAAGGACTGATCTAACTGTTGGTGTCCGAACAACCGGGCTATAAGTCTCAAGGTAGTCGACACCTTCTTCTTGTTCACATCCTCTGGCCACAACTCGCGCTTTTAGCTTGTTTAAGGTACCATCAGCGTTGAGTTTGGTTCTGTAAATCCATCTACTTCCAAGAACATGCATGTCTGAAGTTCGGGGAACTAAAGACCATGTTCCAGCTTCATCACAATTTTCTTTTTCTTCAGTCATTGCTCTTGTCCAACCAGGATGCTTGAGAGCTGCTGAGACTGTGCGAGGTTCCGGATATTCAACTTTGTGTGAGAGCAAGGTATACCGCGGATTTGGTTTTGTTACGCCAAGCTTTGATCTCGTTACCATCGGGTGCACATTACGATGTGATGCCCTTGAACTCGGATTTGGTGCTGATCTTGAAGTTGAACTAGAAGGTGGCAAATCACTTGCATCTGTCCCTGAGCTAGAGAGCTGAGCGCTGTCGCCAATAGGAACATAGTCTAAGTCTGCCGTACGCTCAGAACACTTTCTACTGAGGTAGACTCATGTGATTGCGCCACAACCGTTGTAGGAGCTGTTGAAGTAGCTGATGCAGGTGCAGGCGCTGTAGATGGTACTGAAGAGAGAGGTGGGAAATCTGCAGAGGTAAACAAGGGCACTGCAGTACTTGGTTGTTCTCTACTCACAGGGGCAGGGAAACTTTTGTACCACGCATCCAATAGAGGAGACACTCTAGTCGGATGGGAAGAGACATAGGAAGTCTCAAAAGGAAACAAAGTTTCATCAAAGACGACATGGCGACTTATGTACACTCGTCCAGTAGGAGGGAACAAGCACCTGTAACCTTTGAATTTTTCACTGTAGCCAAGGAACACACAAGTTAAGGACCGAGGATCAAATTTATTTGCAGCATAGTCTCTCAAAGTGGGATAACAAGCACAGCCAAATGTTCTCAACGATTTATATTCAGGTGGTTTCCCATTAACCTTTTCGTATGGAGACACATGTTGAGGCAGAGAAGTAGTTGGGAGAAGGTTGATAAGGAAATTTGCTATAAAAAACGCTTCGACCCAATACTTATGTGGTGTTTTACTCTGAAACATCATGGCTAATCCCAACTCAGTGACATGTCGGTGTTTACGCTCAGCTAGACCATTTTGTTGTGGCGTGTGAGGGCAAGAAAGAAGTTGTTGAATTCCCGAATCTTGTAGATGCTTAAGAAATTGCTTGCTTATGAACTCACCCCCACCATCACATTGAAACAACCGGATTTTACTTTGAAACTTGTTCTCAACCAGACTTTGAAACAAGACAAAGATTGAATAGAACTCTGACTTTTTTTTAAGGGGAAACAACCAACTGAATCTGGAATAACTGTCTACAAAGATAGCATAATAGCGAAAACCCTGAACTGAAACCACAGGTGAAGGCCCCCACAAGTCACAGTGAATTCTTTCTAAAGGTTTGGAAGCTACATAAGAAGAAGAAGAGAAAGGCAGTCTCTGGCTCTTTGCAAGCTGACACGCCTCACACAGTTTTGTAGTGTGCTTGTTGATAATGATAGATTTGCTAGTTGAGAGTTGCTGGAGGATACTTGGTTGAGGATGACCGAGGCGTCTGTGCCAGACTTCATCACTAGCAGAATGATGTCTTGAAGCATAGAAGGTATGAACCGGCTTATCCCCCAGCATGTAGAGCCCATCACGGTTTGTTCCCATTACCAACAACCTCTTTGTTTCCTTATCATTTATACGAACCATATCACCATCAAACTCAAAACAACATGGATAGTCTTTAGTAAGTTTTGAAACTGATAATAATGATTTGGTAATTGCAGGGCAAACTAAAACATCTTGTAAGGGTAGTTTACCTGAGGTGGAGGCAAGGGAAGTGGAGCCAGTGTGGGTAATAGGCAGAAAACTTGAGTCACCTATCATAACCGAGTCATTTCCTGTGTAAGGCTGAGTATTTTGCAGGTTTGCAGGTGAGTTGGTGACATGAGCAGAGGCACCTGAGTCGGCATACCAATCCTGACCACTCTGCTCAGTGATCTCCGTGATTCTCATTGCTGCTAAGGCATTAGGGAGATCTTCATTATGATAGCTGTTGTTGAACCTGTGCCAACACCGCAGAGCTAGATGACCCACCTTGCCACAAATTTGACATGTGACTCCACTGTTACCACTGTAAGGGCTGGTTGGAGAAGTGATTTGCTGGTGAAAACCACGCCCTTGAGTTGTGAACGAACCTCTGTAACCTCTGTTTCTGTTGCCAAAACGACCGTAAGAACCTCTGCCTCTGTTGTTGTACTGACCTGAGTAACCTGAGGATTGTGTTATGTTGAACGCAACATGTGGTGAGATGTCCGTTTCAGTAGCGTAGCTTTTCAACCTGTCATCATAACCAGTGAGCTTCGGCACAATATCATCAAAGGAAGGGGCTGGAACGTTGTCAAGCATCGCTTCAATAATAGTCTTTATCGGTTCATACTCTCTGCCTAAACCATGTAAAGCAGCAAAAGTTTTCATCTTTTCACTAACAGCATGACCAACAGAGGAGAGCTGTTCACACAGAGCCTTTACTTCTTTTAGATACTCAGACATGGGTTTTTCTTTCTTTGTCATGGTTTGCAGCTTTTGTTGAAGCTCAAACAACCGAGATGAAGAGACCCGAGAGAAATGAGTAGCTAATGTGAACCAAACCTCCTTCAACGTTTGACAACTGACCGTAACGCTCAACAAATCGTCAGAAAAGGAACCAAGTAGCCAAGCCTTGATTATTTGATCTACCCGACACCAAGTGTGAAAGTCTGGATTTGGTACCTCAGAGGAAGTGTTGTTGATACCTGGAACCGTGAGAGATCTGGAAGGACATGGAAGCTCTCCTGTGACAAACCCTAGAAACCCTTGACCAGAAAGAAACGTTTCAAACTGTGACTTCCAGACAACGTAAGTTTGTTCCGTAAGTTTTATGGTAACACAGTTTGAGATGTTGAGAGCTGGAATGGTAAGAGGAATAGAAGCCATGGATGAGCACCCCTGAAGCTCTGATACCATGAAAGCAGTTTAAGAAAAGTATACTTTGAAGCTTTTCATTTCATTTCTCTTAACTCTTTACATTTCAGTCTTGTCTATATTTATACCAAAATATGAAAACCCTATTCACAAAGCTTAGGACAGATGTCACAATCTTCAGCATTCTTGGAGAGCTTCAAATCTATTTGCGGTGGAGATTGTGCAGAGCTTTGCCGTACAGCTCTTTGGGACCATTACTCTGGTTTTGTCTTCTTGCTTTGCAGGTAACCGTTGATGAATAGCAGGGCTGGGCTTGACCTTAGACTGATCCACCAATACTTCTTTGGGCTTCCAAACGTGTGAGCCCATTTGTTTAACAGCCTAAGCCTTACAGGTACCAAAAGTTAATTCTTTTCCATGTTGTTGCTATTAAACCAGATGGACTTTCAACCTAAAACCAATTGGTGATTATTGGATTGACTCATCTATTTTATATATTAATAAGAATTCATTCTATCTTCCGATGTGGGACATTAATTCCTAATCCTTATCTATCTTATATATTAATAAAGATCCCTCCAGTTATGTGGAACGTTTATCTCTAATAATTGCTACATAAAATGTACATACGAAATCACATTTAAAGAAACAAATATAGATTTAGACAAGAAAGGAGGTGAGTATTACCGGGTTAGCAGCACGGCTGAGCATTTTCTCCTCGAATCTGACAGCAATTCCGGTGAGCTCATTGATTCCTTCTTGTCCAGAAAAAGGAATCAGTTTCTTCAGTGTGTCCACTCTGTGGAGTAAGTAAATCAAGTAAGAAAAAATAAACTTATTGATCAAGGAAATATAACAACCCTAATATTAACATAGACCTTATATTGTTAGAGGATATGTATAATATTAATAACATTAGAATGGATCGGTACGCTTTACATCTTAGTGACGACCTTCTGACGCGAATCAAGTGACAATCGAGTTCTCCAGTCATATGTGGACATGTCTGGTTCTCCGTTATGAAGAAAAGGTCCACCTCCCATCAAGAGATCAAGACTTCTATAGCTCAATTAAAAACATATTAAAGTGTGATTAGTCTAAATGTCTTCTTGTAATATTTATAGAGCATGGATGCATGGTTAAAAGTGCGTGATGAGTTTCTAGGGCATGGATGTATCGCTATTACCAGCTTTGTTCACTGATTGGCTAGCTTTCGTAATAATTGTAAAAATGAGCCACGATGATTTTTATCGCATGCAAACTATAAGCAAAAAAAGCCATAAGATCTAAATTTTGAAAGACATATCACCTCAGATTGCAGGAGCTATCAGGGATCAGGAGTTGCGACGTGCAGAGTTGAAGATGATCTTTGCGTGAACATAAAATAGAAAAAACAAATGAAATTAAATACTAGGTTTTGTAACACGGCCCAACTAAACACTAAAGAGGTGACACGTCTTGTTGAGCCCAAACATATACAGGCCCAATAAGTTTTGAACTAGAACACTTCCATACTAGGTGGGTGGGTTCGGGCATAAATTTGATTTTTACATTTGATTTATAATATAATTTTTTATGTATATTATATTTATTATTAATAAATCAATATTAAAATTCACTTAATTATCTACAATTAATAATTTTACTTAATTAATATATAGTTATAATTAATATATAGTTATGTGTTTTCTGTTTTTTAGTTTTATTTTTTTGTTAAAAGATTTTTTTTGGATAACAACATAATATAATATCAGAATTATTTTTTTATTTAAAATAAATTTTGAATTTTAGATAATTCTTATTATTATTAATTTCAATCATTTATATAATAAAAATAATTTAAATTTGTTTTTTAATTTATATATTTTATTCATTAAGAACATAAACGATATTAACCGCTCTAACTTTTAACGTGAGCGATCTGTTACGAAAAATCACTTCGTAAATAATAGTATAGATGATTTTTTTTTGGATCACAACATAATATAATATTAGAATTATCTTTTTATTTTAAATAAATTTTAAATTTTGGATAATTCTTATTATTATTAACTTTAATTATTTATATAATAAAAATAATTTAAATTCATTTTTTATTTTTAAATAATTTATATATTTTATTCATTAAGAGCATAAACGATATTAATTGCTCTAACTTTTAACGTGAGAGTTTCGTTACAAAAAATCACTTAACAAATAATAGTATAGATTAAATTGTTATTTCCAATTAATTAGACAAATTAAGCGAGATTTCTTTTGCCTCAGACTCATTACATTACCAATAATGTTTAATGAAAATAACAAAATAGAAAACAGAATGCACATTACAAAAAGATGGAAAATCAATGTACCTATGTAAAAGATATAATTTATGATATTTAAATTACATCTCATCTCATGATGAGCATAACAAAGTGGAAAACAGAGGGAGGGAGGGAGGGAGAGAGAGAGAGAATTAGAATAGAGGGCAAGAGCAAAAACTTGCAAGAACCTAAGAATCAATATCTATGAGATTAAAGAAAAATAGCAAACTCATCTTCACTGTCATCAGAATCTATTTTCCTTCGATTTATATCAATTTATAGTCTTTATCATATCATATGTAGTTACAGTTATGCGTAGTCTAGAACGTCTGGCTGAAAAAAGAATATTTGATGGCTGCTTTGTGGTTATATATATCAGGTAGGGTTGTTGTTATCAAGAGGAATGTTAAGGTCAGGGAGCAAGAACGAGGAATCATCATTCTTTTTTGACTCATCAGCCTGCACATAGATATACCATATGTTAAACATTTATTTACGTATTATCTAGACAAAAGAGTGAGCATGTTTAGTAGATTGGTTTTCACCTGGATTTTCTTTAACGACTCGTTTATTGCTCTTTGTTGCTTCAGCAGTTCTCGCATACTTGCGAGTTCCTGATTCACCCAACAAGTAAACATATAAATGATTTGGACTTGATGTTAAAAAGAAGATGGAGAAAATAGATTTTTTACATTTTTCAGGCCTTTCTTTTCCTTTAAGAGCAAACTCTCCTCCTCTTTAAGTTCATCAAGCGTCTGTTATAACAGCCACATACATTGATTAAACATAAGACAATACCATTTGGTTTTATCAAAATCCAGATTTTTATCACTGGTTTGCTCACCTTTTTCTTTCTTGATCTCTTGAAAGTTGTTGTTGGTGTTACACTTGTTTGAGATATCTGCATGAAAACACACTAAGAAGATCAGTAGTGGCTTTTCACAACATATATACTAACAAAAAATCAAGTTCAAGATACCCTCTTATTAAACCCATTTCGCAACGACTTTTGACAATATAGAGACATGTTATTCACAAGCACATAATGAGAATGTAGAGGGCCAACTTTGTATAGACCATGATCGTAAATTTGGATCAAGTGTAGACACACAATAAGACGATGAAGTAAAGAATCTCTGCCACATCTAGAAGATCATCATAAGCATAAAGTGGTTCATTAAAAAAGGAATCTTCAGTCTTGGTCAACTACTTAGACCAAGAAAAGAAGCAAATATGAATAGAAGTGGCTATTTTTCTCTTTGCATCGAGACACACACAACTTCAAAAGAAAAGAATAGAATCACGTGACTGGAGCATGACTTGGAAGACTTTTACGCGTGTCTTCCCATGGCCAAGAACCCCACACATGACACATTGTCACCAATTATCCACATAACCATTTGTCCCTATCACATTCCTTTTCTTTTCTTTAATTACTAATGGCGACTTTGTGTGTTCCTTCATCTACTTTAGTAAGAGAACTCAGCTTAAAACCATATAGAAAAAGCTAAGTACACAAGGCTGTCACCAATAATATAATAGTGAACGATTTTGACCAAAAGTGATCTGGATTGCAGTCAAAGTGTCGTGTGGAGAAGTATTTGACCTTTTTCCATGTCGAGTGTACTGTATGCTACGCCGCATCTGATTACACCACACACACGCAGCCAAACCTAATTCGCCACGAAAACGCCTCTCGACCCATCATAAAAGAGGCAATTAAAAGAAACGCAAGCAATAACTCCTCTTAATGACCAAATTACCCTTGATCAAGCTCTAATGACAAAGGGGGTAACCTCGTCATTTAATATAACGACCAGCTAGGTAAGCATCGTGACGTGAACTTGGTAACCAAACAGGTAACCTCTAGATGTGGAGTATCTAGGACTAGCAAAGGCAGTTCGAAGAAGGCCAAGTTTGTGTGTGACCGGCGAATATGAAATGACGAAACTGACCCTAAGATAAACAGAAAGGGGCCAAAGATGGTAGTAGTAGTTGCGGAGAAAAAGGAAAGCACGAGATTACGTGAAGTGGATATTATCGCCAAATAAAATATGACTAGGTTTTTAACGCAGAGTTTTAAAAAAAAAAAAAAAAAAACTTGAGAAAAGAAACAAAGGATCATTGCAACGAACCTTAGATCTAACGGCCTCTGACAACTTCACGGCGTAGCTGGATTCCTCAACGGCAGCGACACCGCTGCCTCCTCCACCTCCACAACCGCTGAGAGAAGTGGCGCCGCTCCAAGAAAGAGGCGTGGAGGGACTGGCACGCGTATGCTCTCCCTTCTTTTCTAACGGTGGAGTCGCCTTGCTTCTCCGCTGACGCACGCTCCATTTCAGCTTGAGATCCGACGCGCCGCTCTTCACAAGAGGTGGCGGCTCAGCATGGTGGAGGGAGATCAGTGTCTCCGCTACCAATGAATCATCGGACATAGCCTCCCGAGTCCAGTCTCCGTCGGTCATAGTCTAAGAGAGAGAAAGGAGAAATGGTGGCGAAAAGTGGAGAAGAAGGAAAAATCTTCGTGGCACATTAATGAGTGGATTGAATATATATACATTCGGAACGTTTTCACACCCACACAGTTTGTAAAAACTTGTCTTTATTTTTTTTCTTGGTGAAAATGGGACCCACATGAATGCTTACGTGGCATCATGGACTATTTGAGCTTCGTGTCTGGTGTATACGCGCTGCTTGCGTGACGGTTCGGTTGTTATCCACTAGTATGTAGTTTCGGGATAATTTTTTTTTTTTTTTAACAACTATCTTTTATTAATTCATACAATGTAAACATTACATAAAAAATACAAATTATAATAAGATATACATTGAATTACATACATAATATGCAAAAACAACTCATAGAAAGTAACATTTGAAGACGCCTTTGAGCAAGAAGCTTCTTTTGTTATCCAAGCTTCATACAAAGTATCAAGTTTGTCGGTTGTCTTCTGCATATTCACGTTTGACCTCGTACGATTTTCATGTTTGGCTATCTTCCATAAGATGAAACTCCAAACCTTATATCGTAACATAACTATTGTAAACATCAATTCCTTTTGTTGTATAATATTGGCCAACTCCCATTTCAGATCTAACCATCTCTTTCGATAAAGAATCCAATATACTGATTCTTTCGAAGAAAATAGAAACTGAAGTTGCCAATTTTCAATGATTATACCAACATCGCCATACAACAAAAAGAGTGCATCTTGAGTTTGAAACCATCGTTCTTTCTTTAGTAGTTTCAATGATTTCATCGATGATTCTGTTTTGCTCATATTCCTTTGCGGTTGCATCACCATAACCAATCCACAACTTTGATTTCGAAAAACCCAATATACTGATTTTTCCAACAGAAACCAAGACTGGGATTGTCCATCATCTTCAATATCCCCGACTGTAACACACCATGGTGGCACCTCTCGCACTGATTCATTAGTTCTCCATGAATATGATATGCCCGGATCCCAAATTCATTGATCATAACACCATGTAACTCTTTGGGAATGAAATTGGACATCGTAAAGGATCGAAGTGTCCTTCACGGAGATTACGGGTTCAACTTGGGTGAAATCAAAACATTGAAATACTTCCAAAAAGAACCATAAATGAAACATCTCCGTAATTGGAGGAAATGGTACAGATAGATTTGCCATCAACTCTTGTACCATAATGATAATTTTCAGTGAAAAGTTGATCGCAAATACCTCTTTCATCAAAATGAATAGTCGAGAGTGACATAGAGACATACTCAGCATCACAAATGAAATCAAAGTACAGATCCACCGGCAACGCCGGCGACCCAAACCTTATCGCCTTTTTGATCGCTTGTTGAGGGAGCGGTTACGAACACGTACGGGTGTAGTTTCGGGATAATTATGTGGACGTGTGAGGTCTTTCTTATTGGAAGCATTTTCACACTCAGTATGGAAATTAAGTAATTGCAGGTGCCATTGTAATAATGAATAAGCTTCTTTTTTTTGCATAAGATATGACATTGTACTAATGAATATGATGTATATAGAATTTGACAAAGCTAAACTTTAAACAAAAGGACGACAGTTCCAAATCAAATGGTAGGTGACTTTAAATTTTAAAAGATTCAATTGGAGTTAAGGAAAGGGCTTCACTGTGACCCCATGGGTTTGAAATAGATATAAGACTAATCTAATATATTAAAACAAGGGTACAAATAGAAAATACCTTTTAGTTTTTCACAAAAATTATAATTTTCTGCTACTAGTATTATTCTTACATCCAAACACAAATTAAATCACCCTTTACATGAACATATGCTCATAATAAGCCTATTACCAATTTGTTTGGTCCAATAATTAAATTTTGTATATTTGTAACCATAAAATGAGTTTTATTTTATTTTTTCACCAGAATCTATATTGATGCATCAAAATCATCTTTAAATTGTTAAACTGAAAAATTGCATAATAACTGATTCAACATACATTCAATAAAAAAAATATATAACACAATACAATAATGAAAAATATAATTTTAATAAATTACTAAAGTAATACAAATGAAAACGTTAAAAGAAAATAAAATTGATGTATTTTGAAATGTTTATAAATATATCGAAAACAAACACCTGCGCGGACGCGCGGATCCGATCCTAGTTGGCCTTAATAGGAGCCTAGGAGGGTACAATGTGCACGAGACACGCCGTCTCGGTTTGTTTCAGAATTACATCCGGTTTACCAGACTTTTCCTGAAAAATAACCGGACGTAACATTTTCAATTCAATTAAACCGCAATAACCGTAAATCTGTGATCGTCGTCATCATCATCAACCCAAAACCCTAAATCCGATCAGCCAATAACCATGGCGCTCCTTCTCGCCAGACGCCAACAAAGATTCACATCAACCCCATATCTGATTCGCTTCTTCTCCAACTCTTCACTGGATCCACCTCCCAAAGCCGCGAACGCATCCGTCGAGAAATCATCACAGTCTCCGTCGAACTCTCCGTACTCCTCTCCCTTCACCGAAGTCAAGAACTCTCTCAAGCATAAATCCATCCAAGCTCAGAACCGCAGATCACTAGGGTCGTTACAGGATTTAAGCATCAACCTCGCCCAGTTTCAGCGTAGATCCTCCGCTCCACCTCCGAAGAGCGTACCGCCTTCGATTTCCTTCGAAACGCTCTATAAGCAGAAAGTTGCGGCAAACTCTTCGGATCCTAGTAATCGGAGAGGTATTGATACCAATTCGCGTGATTTACGGGAAAATTTGAAAACTTTGAACAGTGTCTTTACGAAGAAACGTTGGTTTCAATGTGTTAGGTAGAGGAGAAGCATTGGAGGATGGGAATGGTAGGGAAGGTGAAACAGAGGAGGAGATGATGATGAAGGAGTTTTTGAAGATTTATAAGGAAGATGAATTGGGTGAGAAGCTGAGGATGCTTAGGCCAGAGGGGAAGAAGGAAGAAGGGTGGTTCTCGTTGGAGGAGTTGAATGAGAGGTTGGTTAAGCTAAGGCAAGTGGAAGAGAAAGAGGTTAAGAAGAATCAGCGTGGGAGCTTCTCGGTGCTCAGGAATGTTATTGGAACACTTGAGGATGAGAAAGCCAAACATGATGCTGTTTCTCGTATGTTCTCTGTAATGTTCTATAGAATATCTGAGCTTTGCTTGTTTGGTTTTTGCTTAGGATCTGAAAAGTTGAGATCTTGGTTTGGTTTAGCTATGTGTTAAGGAGGTTACTATGGTTTGCAGTGCAGAATCTCGACATTCTAGGATGTTTGGAAGGTACTCCTGAGTACACGCATTATCCTCCAAAAGATGAGCTAGTTGAGACTGTAAGTTTATTTCGCTCTTGGACCTTTAAGATACTACCGTGTCAGTTTAATTACTGGGAAAGTTAAGGCTTCTTTTGGTGATCTTTCGTCTGATGTTCTTAAGTAATGCTCTGTTGATATGTTGTGGGTATTGATCTGTTTTTTATGTGCCTGTGTCTTCGTAGTACTTCAACTCAGATAACCTGTCATCTGCTGAGAAGATGAAAATTGAGCTCACGAAAGTCAGGGAAGATTTCAAGATGTCAGAATCAGATTGTGGTTCTGCACGCGTGCAAGGTAAATTTTATACAAAGGCAATGGTTCTTATCGAAAGGATCACATTTCCTGAGACAGAGTTTGGTTAGATTGTCTTGTGATGTCTCTGGTCTGTCCTTGCAGTGGCGCAGCTAACTACTAAAATCAAGCATTTGTCTTCTCTTCTGCATAAAAAGGTGAAAAACTCTTCAAGTTGTTTTTCAGTTCTCTTCTCTACGCAATTTCTTACCCGGTGACCGCAGGACAAACATTCAAAGAAGGGACTTGTAGCAATGGTGCAGAAACGGAAGAAGCTGTTGAAATATCTAAGACGAACTGACTGGGATTCTTACTGCCTTGTCCTGTCAAATCTCAGCCTTCGTGACAACCCGGATTACAAGTTCTAACTTTATAGGTTAGGAACCTCATGGTTCACACTCTTTTGGTTTGGTCAACGCCCCGTTGGGAGTGAGACTTAGCTGTTCAAGCCCTGTGTAGGCATTTTACTCCTTAGAAAAGCAACTCGCTCAACTCTATTTTGGTTCCCTTACTCCACTATTCCCTTTTGAGCCTTTTAATCATGCATTTGCTGCAACGAAATGAAGTTCCAGATCTCTTCCATTGATGTTTAGTAGTGTTCCCTTTCACGTTTGGATTGTGACAATAAAGTTATATACTAATAAGCCTTTTCATGATATAATTTTGCATTGTTCAGCTGAACTCATGACTTAATGCCTCTTTAAAGCAGTGATATGTTGAAGAACAGCAACATGTTCTGTAAGAAAGTAATTACATCTACAGACTCTAAGACATAGTACTCACAAACCAAGTGCACCTAAAGGCGTTTTCCCCTGCCCGGCTTCAAAGTAAAAGATCAGCATTGCAAGCATTGCGAGCCTAGAGTGCTTAATCTCCGCCAGTTTCAGCCGCTCCAGCTTCTCTCTGTCTGGCTCATAAACACCATCTCGTGTCTTCCCAGCAAGTCCCAACGGATCAAAGAATCTCCCTCCGGGATACCCTTGATCTCCGGTGTAGTTAGCGAAGTTCTCAGCGGTTCTAGACCACGGCGTCGCCCACTCAACAGACTGAGAATCCGGGTTGAAGAAGTCCACCCACCGTTTGCTCTCCACCCAGCCCATGAGAAGCAACTGTGTCCCAAGAAGCGATCCAAAAGAGAACGGTGCGATGGCACGTGGGTCAGCTCCGGCTTCGAACCATGGCACGCCGCTCCAAGCCTGGCCAACGAAGATCCCAAGAACAGCTGCCATCGCCCATCGGCCGTGGATGAGCTCTGCTTCTCTGTACCATTTAAGAAAAGCCGGGTCCTTTCCCAAACCCAACGGGTCAAACCCGAAATCTCCGGGTAGCCTGCCAAAACCATTCAACAATTGACTCAGATATTGCGTAAAGGCGACTCCTTTATGATTCGTTTTACAAACTATAGTTCTGAACCGTCACAAAACTCAGAGTGATCATTGGTTGTTACAGAGAGATTTGAGTTTATAGACTTACGAGCCATCGAGCCATTCAGGGTCGAGGAAGTTGCCGCCACCTTTAACGGCAGGGATCCACGATTTCTTCGGCTGAGAAGCAGCTGCAGCGACAATCAGAGTTCTCCGGCCAACTCTCGCAGCTCCAGTACCTACGCCGCTTCCCAAAGCGGTGGCACTCTTCTTGCCACCAGCGAGGAAGGAAGAACCAAGACCACTGAGCACAGCTCCGGAGACAGCCATCGCCATGAGATCTCTAATATGTCTCCTCTGTTTTTTAAATTTTGAAGATGTGGTAGTGAGTGTTTTGTTCTCTCTGTTTTTTTTTTTAAGGAGAAAAGAGAATCAAAGAGAGGAGATTTAGAGGGACAATGTGGATATGATTAGGAGAGAATCTATTAACGAAATCTCAGAGGCTGTCGTGGATAGATTTCTGACCAATGAAAAGTCAGTAACAACTTCACCATATCCACATCATTCAAGCTTGTCTTTTTCTTGCATATCCACATTTATTTATACGAGATGAAGGTGGATATGACACGTGGATACTTTCAATTATAGGCAACGATGAACTTTTTTTTTCCCTCGATGGCCATTTAAACTAAATCTAAGTGTAAGTGTTTGTGAGACGAATCGATTTTCCATCGAAGCGTCTCCCTATATGAAAGAATATATAATCTGTAATTCTTGTTTTTTCGCTAATAACTCTGTTCAATCATTCCTATTCTGAGGAATACAATTCAGTTTAACTTTCTCGAAATCTTTATGTAATATCTGCAACAATTCCATTTCCGACGCAAAATACTGGCTAATCTATCGAATTTGCAATTATATCCAATAGATTTGAGCAACGGTGAACGTAATCTTGATTATAAACTCATTGAAGTGGAAATCACAGCCATAGATTTGTTACAATGTGGCATTGCTGCTTATTACGTGTAGCTTACGTTACCTATTTATGATTTAACATAAAAAAGAAGTGAATTTGAAGATTTTGTAGAAAGTTAACGATTAAATGGTGGTGAATCCCAAGAGGGTGGAGGAAGCTGAACCAACGGCTGATTTGAACCCATGTCCGGGTTTGGATATGGATTATCCGGTACAGTTGGTATGGACGTAACCGGTGGTTGTTCCGGCGGTAGCCATGGATTGGTTATCTCTGGCGGCGTGGTGAAGACGGGAGTTTGCGGTGGGAAGTCTCCAAGAGCTGGTGGTGTGGAGAATATTGGAACTGTCGGTGGATCTTGTACGATCGGTGGCGTTGAGAAAACCGGTGGGAAGTCTTGAACCGGTGGAGGCAAAATCGGTGGATAATCCTGAACCGGTGGAGGTAGAATCGATGGAAATTCTTGAACCGGTGGAGGTAAAATCTGTGGGAAGTCTTGAACCGGTGGAGGCAAAATAGGCGGGAGGTCTTGAACCGGTGGAGGCAAAATAGGCGGGAGGTCTTGAACCGGTGGTGGTAACATTGAAGGGAGGTCTTGAACCGGTGGAGGAAAAACCGGAGAAAGATCTTGAACCGGGGGAGGACAAACCGGAGGGAGATCTTGAACCGGTGGAGGAAAAACCGGAGGGAAATCTTGCACCGGCGGAGGTGTATCGATGATTCCCGGAAAACCGCCTAGAAGAGGAGGTGAACCGGGAATAACCGGGGCTCCACCGCCTAATAGAGGAGTTGGAGTCAATGTAAACGGTGGCTGTGGAAACGAGCCGCCAGGTAGTGGTGGTGGGGGAGATAATACTAATGGAAGGGGTGGTGTTGGAAGAGAGGAAGATAATGGTGGTGGAAGAGGGGCAGAAGGTGGAGGAAGGGGTAGCACCGGAGGTGGAGGAAGGGGTAGCACTGGAGTAGGTGGAGGTAGGATAGGAGTTACTGGTGGTGGCATAACTGGAAATAAAGGTGGTAGTGGAGGGAGTAGAATTGGTTTAGGGACAAATCGGATAACTGGTGGCGGTGGACAAGCTACTGGTGGAGGTTGAGCCGGGGCCGTGGTACAAACAATACACGGTTGAGTAGGAGGAGGCAGTGCTGGAGCTGTGATACAAGTAATGCAAGGTAGTGGAGGAGGTGGTGCTGGAGCTGTGACACAAGTAATGCAAGGCACAGTAGGTGGTGGTGGACAAGGAACTGGGATTGGTGGTGGTGGTAGAGGTGGACAAGGAACTGGTATAGGAGGTGGTGGTGATGCTTGTACACAAGTAAGACATGGTGGTGGTGGTGGTATAACCACCGGTGTAGCCACCGGAGGAGGAGGAGGCAAGAAAGGGTTTTGAGGACAAGGCACAATTGGGAAATTCCATTGACCGCAAGTGCCAAACACACACCGGAAAAACACATCGCATTTAGTTGCAAACGCTTCACCGTTTCTGCTTGAGCTTCTTCTTCTGCTTTTGGCTCTTCTGTGTCTAACCAAACCTTGCTTGTCTTTGTCTTTGTCTTTGTGTCTATGTTGATTCTCTATTGACTCTGTTATTGAAACACTAATCAGAAGCAGTGTAACTACACATATTATTACAAGTTGTTTCATCTTTTTCTTTCTGTTCTATGTCTCCCTACTACATGCAAGAACTAAACTATACATGTGTATGTATATATAATGGAACCATTTGATGATTGATTATGTTGAATTTTTTTAGCATTTTTACGTTTGTCACTACCTAAGACCTTAGTTTTGTAAGGTTACAATTAATATATTTGATAATAAAGAGAATATTTATGTGGTACACAATCCAATACAAAAGAGTAATAAGTAAGCCTGACTCAGAATTTAGATCTATGAGGTGAGTGTTATCCAGCCCACACACAGCTTCTCAACTCAGAGAACATTGAAGTGAATATGGACAGAACTATGTTTGTTTATGATGTATCAGATCGTTTAAAGCATTAGTCATTCCGGTTTAGAGTCAACGTGAAAAACATAAGCCATTGTAGTAAGTGTTCATTGTTGTGAGTATAAGCTCCACTTTGAGCAGCACAACAGGTAACCGGATAAAGTTATTTATCACATCAATAGATCAACCATGACCATGTTCGTTGGATCAAGCCAAAAATCATAAAAATTGAATAGCTCACTTGGTGTAAGAACACTGGTCAGGGGAACTATGGTCACGGGCGGACCGAAACTAAACAATACAAAACCATGGTCCTACATAACCAGTTAGAATAACACAATGTTCAATAAATCGATAGACAATAATTATGTGCTTTATATAGGATCAACACATAAGTGAATTATTTAGCATAGACGGTGAAATTATATTTATTTATTGTAAATCTTACATTTATATTACATATTTCAAGAACTTTATGTATATATTTAGAAATTACATTAATGAAATATCAAAAATAAATATACTGAAAAAGAAATCAAATAAACTTGTGAACTTTTCCGAAAAACAAAAATAGAAAAATCATTATTTATTTATAAATAATACGATATAACTAAGTTGATCACCATTCACTTTCATGTTACCTAATTTAACCGGTTTAGATTAATTTAAATCAATTTAAACTAATTTAAACAAATTTTGAATTAATTAAATTAATATTTTTTAATTTTGGATAATTATGATATGATTCTAAAAGTTTTTTAGGTCTAAAGATTAATCAACACAAAGTCCATGGAAACACTGAAGGCGTGGATGGGTGGTCAAGAAAAATAAAAAAACTCAGGTGGGATGTTCTAGCCAAAATCTCTTTACCACTAGGTTAAAACCATTTAGTTATGAATTAAATCAAATTGAGTTACATAAATCAAAGTTTGATAAAATTGTTTTGGTTATGAATGATTTTGCTGTCTAAACTGATAACTAGAACATTGGTTAAATAAGTTAAAATAAAGTTACATGCCATCTGCAAGATGGAACGTGGAATGACATGTAAATTGAGGAGTTATTATGTAGATATGATCAAACAAAAGGTAAGGAAGAGAGTAGAAGAAAGTAAATAAATGCAAATAAGCAGAACGTGGCGTCAGTTCTTAGGGCGTCATTACCCAAGAAACCCAAGGGTTTCTTGTTTTTTTTTTTTTTTTTTTTTTTTACTTTTTTTTAAAGTGAACCAATCGTGAGCCGCCACGTGTCAGTGGAACACGTGAACAGTGCGAGAAACCCATAAAAACCGGTTCTTAATCTATAGTTTTTATAACCGATCCTTACACTGTTCATGGGTCCCACAACTTAAGAAATTCACTTAGAACCCCAATAATGATGCTCTTAGATGCTCGAAGAGAGCCGCATTGAATTAGAGTCGAGTCTTCACTTTGAGAATTGTTATACTTACCCTACGCCGTTGCTTCAGCTGCTCCTCATTATTACATCGTAGTAAACAACCTGACCCCAACGGGCCCAACCACATTAAAGTTACACCTTTACCAATCAAATCTCGAAAGGCCTTATACACTTTCTGAGCCAATTTCTGCCAGCTCCGTAAGCCCAGCCCATTAGATTATGAACCATGAGATGAGACTTACCTCACGAAACTACATAGAGTTTAGAAAAAATCAAATCGTTCCGTTACATTACACATACTTATTTAGTAGTAATCATACACGCTAGAGAGGCAAAACAGAACATGACTTTGTTACAACGTAGGGGATGGTCCATTAACTAAGGGGAGGATTGGCCAGGAACATCCAGAGGAGGCACCCAAATTATTGGTGGCATAGGTGGAAACTCATCCAATGGCGGTGGTAGAGT